>JAMKQA010024754.1:0-12660 GCA_024699735.1 Posidonia australis
ATGTTAATCTATCAAAGTTTTTCAATTCATTGAATGATCTATGTAATATACATCCAACCCACATATTCATAGCATTAAGCATAAAGAGAAAACATAGAATAATTTAATCATGACATATAATATTACATGAACTTCATCTCAATCCTAGATCTAGAAAATTAGTCACACATGATTACGTAAAACAATAAAATAAAAGAAGGGGAGAGAAGAAATAGAAGACATAATTAAATAAAAAACTTTTTATTGAAGGGAACCTGAGATTACACTAATGATCTTCAGGATCTCCCATAATTGAAGAAAAGAAAGAGAGTCTAAAACCTTGCTTGCTTGCTTCCTTCCTTCCTTGCTTGCTTGCGGATCCATAGATCTACATAAAGGGTCCTTTTATAGGCTTACAAAGACTTGCATATGTCAGAGACAAATCTGAATATAAAATTTAATCTTGAATTTTGAATACAAGATATTTACAATTGAGAATCTTATCCAAAGAAGACCAAGTCAAAAATATATGGTGCAAGTGCTTGGAAGGCATCGGATCTGCATCTGGGTGCCTAGGAGGTGTCCATGTAATCTAGGATCTTCATTGACTTTTTTCACAGCTTGACTGATATTTTGCTAGTATTTAGGCACATGGAAAATATGTGTTTGACCTCTTAACATAGCTCTAGAATTTTTCATACAAAAATCTCTTCTTTTCTGGCATAATTATTCTTTTCCCCTTTATTTTTTGTAGATTCTTTCTAAGCCCTCAAGTTTTGCAAAATTTACACAAAGTACCTTGAGTAATATTATTTATATACAAAATAGACAAATATGGGAATAAAATATGCATGAATTATGGTTTAATCAAATACCCCCATACCTATCTTTTGCTAGTCCTCGAGCAAAACTGACTCTAACATAACGAAGAAGAAAAGAAAATCCTAACTCACTTTCGCAGGAATCGCGGTTACACTTAGCACGTGCAACAAACCTTTAAACCCCTAGGCTGCCCTAGTGGACGAGTGGTGTCTCGTGAGGATTTACAGCGGATCTATCCACAAAATCCCAAAAGAAAAGAGGTGGAGAAATAAAGAAAAAGAAAAATTCTAAGGTATCCACATTAACCTACTCAATTAAAAGGATCTAAAGTTTCCTAGTGTCTTAATTCTCCGATTTAACCTTTGTTGAGAACCCTCATCCTGTCCTTATAGAAACTTTGTCCTATTCTTTACATTATCTTATTAAAAATTTGCTCATATGTACCTTGTGTTTGTGAAATAGTCCTTAGCATGGGTTTCTAAATCCAATCTTCCTACCTTAGCAATTTTATTTCATTTCCTGGTGTCTTGCTTTCTTAGACTTTATTCTTGGCTACCCATTTAACGAGCTTTAGGTCAGTGGATCCCAAACCGAACGGTTTTAGGTCATTAGGTGTGAAGACACCCCTAAGGACTTAATCACTCGAGTAGCTAAGGCCTCAAAGACAAGACTTTTTTTTTAATCCTCCAATCACCTTTTTAAGTGAATACCAATGCTTACTGAGGCACAATACCTAGTTACTCAATGATTATTGGATGTTTTCTCCTTCTTCTTTTTTTGTATTGCTAAGGTGTTCAGGCCTTCCTTTATTTCCCATAGCTAAGGATTAGAGTGATAGTACATGATAAGGTACATACGAGTTATAGATATTTCAGATGATGCTATTTTTCAAGTTTTATCTCTATTCTTTGAATCATCGGGTCCTCAATTACTCAGTCTTACCTTTGAATTTCAACACTAAGCTACTCCTTCACTCCTAATTGATAAGACTAATGTGGATAGCTCCTAACATATATATATATATATATTTGAAAAAAAAACCAACTAACAAAACAGACACAAAGACTCTCTTTTTTTTTTCATTTTTCAATTTTGTTTGATGAAAAAAATGGAAAAGTGAAAAGTCACTTAACAACTAAAAAAATGAAAAAGACACAGAGAAGACTCCCTCCTACACCTAAACCATGCATTGTCCTCAATGTATGCAATAAATGATATGATCAATGAAATACAATTAAAATTAAAACAACGGTACCTGATTCGGGTTGGAGTTCTTCCACAGTTAAAAAAAAAAGAAAAATATTACACACAATTTATACATATATACAATTGAGGTGCACGAAAATCCATGACCTCATCAAATCCTGGGACATAATTTTAATCTGGTCAAGGAGGCGGTCTAACATTTGTACTTTCTTTTTTAGCCTGTTCAAACCATCAGTGGCTTTCTCTCAATCGGACTTCATGACTTTCCCAAGAGATGGAATTAGATTGGATAAACCCATGTAATTTAATTGAATATGGAGTGAGGGTTCAAGTTCACAATTGACTCAAGTTGAATAATATAGCTTGACACATAGCTCTAATGATCCTATAGTAGATAGTAATGATGATTGTGACCGTGCCCTTGGCCTGGGGGCCGATCAGGCGCGGGGTCGCGCTAGAGGGGAGGAGGCTACAGTCACACCAAGATAGTGAATGCACGAGATGGGAGGAAAAGGAGAGAAATGGAGTTGCCACCTAGTCTCTTATGGGAAAGACGAGGAAAACCACAAAAAATGAATGAATGAGATGTAAACATGAAAGCCAGATGTCTACTAACCAGAGGATGGGTAAGGATTCCTATTACACACGGGGAAGGTGTTAGACACCCCCGTACGCCCGAGAAACTCGGTCTTTCTAGTCTAATTTGCTTGCTTGAGGCTGAATGAATGTTTGTTATGCCTAAATTGTGTTCTAATCATGCTGATACGAATGCCAAGACAAGACTAGATGGATGTGTAAGACAATGTGTAAAAATTGCGGAGAAATCCACATGAATTGACAAAATCACAGAAAATCACATTAAATGACGATGTTTTTGTAAAGAACGCCTCCGAAAACCATGTTGATGTCAAAAAGAATAAAAAGTCGAGTCAACCCGTGTTCTCGGAATTATGGAAAAAGTCGTGAAAATCAAAAAGGGAAAAAATAATCCTTGATAGGGTCAAATGTCGGCCCTCAGGCCTATTAATGTACGCCCTCGGGTGATGAAATTCAAATCAAATCAAAAAGTCTGAAATGTAGGATTAAAGTAAATCAAATCGGATATTGGATAAGAAACTCTGAAGACAAAGGGAAGAAAGAAATCCACTAAAGAAAAGGCATAGAATGTCGGCTCGCTAAATACAAATGTGAGGAAAAAGGATATGAAATGCATGGATAAGTGCCTAAATGTGCAAAAACTCTAAAGAATGACTTAGACATGGACTATGCAAGACTGAGTGCAAAGATTGAGATGCATGCTCATGAATTGTAGGCACAGGGGCAATTTGGTCATTTCCCAGTCAGATGTGATAAATGCTTGTATGGGAGTGATGCATGGCCTAAAATGTGTGTCAAATGCCTAGAAGATGTTATTTGCAAGAAACATGGAGGAAAAAATCAACAAAATGATGTAAATACAATAAAGGACAAACATAAGGGCCAAAATGCAAAATTCACAGAGAGGAATGAGAAACTGAATGAAAAATATGTTCATGACCCTTATTCTAGCATACAAATGATGGGTCCAATGTCAATGTGGCACAGGGATGTAAAAGTTGCACTTGGATAATTTCCTGAAAAGTCAGGGTCTAAAGTGCAAAATTCACACATGAGTGCAAATCTGACAAAAATGTGAAATTAGATATTCATTTATATTGCAAACAGGGTTTTTTGATGGAAACTTTATTCAAGTGGTGATTTTACATGTACATGTGATCAATAAATGTGAAATAAGTGAAAATGTGGTTTAAAATACAATAAAAACTATCATTAATGATTTTTAAAAAACTTCAGGGACCAAGATGTAAATTTCTTGTTTAGAAACATTATTGATTAAGTTCAGGGACTGATTTGCAAAATATTAGGATCAAAATGTGATAAAAATCAAGTTTTTTACATGTTAGTGTAATTATGGATAATTTTAAGGTCTAAAATGTAAATTGCATAAGGGAAACTCTTTTCAAAAGCTTTAGGGGACAAAATGCAAAAGTTTAAGACTTAAATGCAATGGAAACATGATATCAGGGGCATAAGTGTGATAAAACATGCATGAATAGGATTGAAATGTAATTAAAACTTTAATAGGGCAAAAAGTGCAATATTCACAATGCAATTTTAAATTATGAAAAGTCAGGGGTCACAAAATAAACCTTCAGAACTCATTTGCAAAGAAAACAAGAATATAGGGGCCTAACTGTGAAGAAACAAAAATATATGAGACTAGAAATGAAAGTAAAACTTAAATAGGACAAAACATACAATATTTACACAAATAATAAATAAATGAAACTTATTTAAATCTCCAGGGGCTTAAACATAATATCAGAGGACCTAAGTGTAATAAAAAAGGACTTAAAAGTAATACAAAAGGACCTGGATGTAAAAAAGTACCTAAATGTAAGGAAAAAGGATCTGAATGTAATAAAAAAGGACCTGAAAGTAATTATAGGGACCTATATGTAATGATAATTAGGACCTAAATGTAATTAATGAAAAACTAAAAACAAATGATTAAAATAGGCTATTCGAAGATTACTGACGGATCGCCGGCGACCCCTCTCCGGCACAAACTTCGGCGAGCGTCCGACGGCGGGAAAGCAGTGGCGGTGGTCAGAGGAGCTTGGGGACACCACGGCGAGCTCCTCTGTGGCTGCGAACTCGACTGGGGAGGCTCGGGCTCTGGCGAGCAGCGATCGACGCTGGAGAAGACAATGGCGGAGGGAGCTGACGGCATGGCTGCCCTTGGGATGGTGCGGTGGCGTGCAGGGAAGCTTCACAGTGGTACGGTGGGTGCTCCGGAGGGGTCATTGGAGGCTGGGGTGGCCTGGTGAGCTCTCCCCACCTCGCGCTCCGACGGTGGGTGTAGCGGCAACAGCGACGGTCTTCTGGTGGCTGGAGCGACGTCGAGCCTGCATGGGGATGTTCATGGTGATACGGCAGAGCTCCCCGGCGTGGTCACGAGCTACGGGGACCTCCGGAGGCTTCCTGCGACTTCACGGTGGCGATCATCGGAGCAGAGCAGCGGCGACGGTGGCGGATGACGTGGACGCTTGGGAGGCTCCTCCAGAGATGAGGGAGACAAGGGTGGAGGAAGGAAGAGGAGGGGGGGAGTAGGTAAGGCCCTGGGGGCCTTGCCCAGACCTAAGAGGCCCAAGGCCTCGCCGGTGGTGGTGAACCCACCACCGGAGGTAGGGGGAGGCGGCGCAGAGCGGTGGTCTCCGGCGACGTTGAGCCCAAGTGGCTATAAGCAGGCTGGTCGGAGCTAAAAGGGGGGTGATTTAAAGCCAAAATAAAAAGAAAAGGGAGGGAATGACCTGTGTGTGGCGTCTATCTTCTCCGACGAGCAGCAGCGTCACTCTCTGGGTCGATGCTCCAGCGACAGTGGCTGGGGCCCTAGGACGCACAAACGTGCAGGAGGAGGTCTCTGACTTGGGGAATTGGCTGGGTTTCTCTGGGGATTCGAGGGGTGCTCTTTGGTTCTCTCCTCTCTCCGACGATCTCAGTTTTGGTTTCTCCTCTACGCTCTCTCCAGTTCTGATCCAGATCTGGTCTCTTGCCTCTCCCTCAATTGGTGGTTTCTCCAAGTTAAAACGGAGGTGGAACGAGTGAGGAATCGTGGGTCGTGGCAAGCGGTTGGCCAGAACGTGGGAAATGGAAGGGAACCGGAGGATGGTGCAGGGAGGAAGAAGCACTATTCCTTTATTTTTCATTCCCTAAGTTTTTTAGTTAAGAAAGATGTAATGAATGCATGAGCTTAACGGGCCAGACCTTTTGGGCTTTTAGTTTTGTTTTTTGTTTTTGGTTTTTTGTTGTTTTAGGTTTTTAGGGTTTTGTTTTAGTATTTTGGTTTTGTTTTAAGCTTTTGCTTTTATTTTAAGTTTTTGATTTTGTTTTGGTGATTTTAATTAAATTTTGATTTTGTGACTTTGAAGTTTAATTGTTTTTAAATTAGGGTTTTTAGAGGTTTGAATTTAATTATGAGATTTTAAGTTAGTTTCTTTTAGGATTAATTAAATGATTTAGGGTTTTTAGGTTTTAATCATTTTAGGTTTTTGTGACTTAATTAGTTAGTTTTAAATTAGGATTTTCAAGATTTTAATTATTTTAGAGGGTTTTAGGTTTTTTGGATTTTAATTAGAGTTTTTAGTTTAAATTAAGGTTTTGGGTTTTAATTAAAGTTTTTGGGTTTTAATTTAGGTTTTTTGGATTTTAGACATGGTTTTTAATTTAACTAGGGTTTTTTGGATTTTAATTAAAGTCTTGAGTTTGAATTAGGGTTTTTAGAATTTTGAGTTGAAATTTGTGTTTTTTGGATTTTAATTAAAGTTTTGGGATCAAATTAGGGTTTTTTAACTTAATTAAATGACTTTTGGGTTTTTTATGGTTTTTTGAGTTTAATTTAGGTTTTCCTTGAAATTGAATGGATTAAAGTGGTTTAAAAATCAATTTTATTTGGTTTTGACTTTAATTAGGGTTTTCACTTGATTAATGTGGATTTTAAATGTTTTTAAGTGGATTTTGCTTGATTTTGATTTTAATTAGGGTTTTCATAATTAATTTGGATTTTAAATGTTTTTAAGTGGATTTTGCTTGATTTTGATTTTAATTCGGGTTTTCATGATTAATTTGGATTTTAAATGTTCTTAAGTGGATTTGGCTTGATTTTGATTTTAATTAGGATTTTAAGTGGATTTTGTTTAACTTGGTTTTTAATTAGGGTTTCACTTAATTAATTAAGGTTTTAAGTGGATTTAGGTGAATTTTGTGTTATTTGGTTTTAATTAGTGGTTTTGCTTGGATTAAGTTAGAGTGGGCTTGAGTGGGCCTACTGGGCTTATGTGGGCTTGTGTGGGTCTAGGGTTCTGATGGAATTAGGGTTTAGGGGTGGTGGTTGCAACCAAAGCATCTTCTAGAGGAACCTGTTGCAAGTGACTGCAAAATCGGGATGTCTACAATGATGACTCAGGTGGAGCCATAAGAACGATAGGTTGAGGCTTTTTCTTAATTGAATCACTTGAAAGGGAAACCTCTGTAATGAATTGGTCTACCTAATCAACTAGTTCATTAGTGGGCTCATCTACTTTGACTTGGGTTTTTACTTCGTGCATTATTTGGACAACACATGATTGATCGGGGGAGTTCAAATGTTGAGCACGAAAGTTCCATTTCTCTCTCTCATTTATAACATGGATTAGTTGACCAACCTGCATTTCTAAACGATCTATGGCTTGAGTATTCATTAGCACTTGGTTGGTGGCCTGTGTACTTGCCTTCACTAGCTCTTCTAGCTCTTTTTCTAGACTTGTTAACCTGTTTTCATTTTCTTGTTGATAGTCTAGAGGAGAGAAGGTTGAGTAGTATTGTGGGTCTGAATATGAATAAAGGTCAAAGTATTGAGATTGGACTTGATTGAAGCTAGACCCTTCATCATATGCTCTAGGGGCCCATAAGGAATCAGGTTGAGTCAATCTTAAATTGTAATTTGAAACATAATGATCAGTTAACTCATTGCATGATCTTTGAGCCACATAATTGAATTGTTCAGGTCTGTATCCATTTTGATACATTGAATGCCTGATTTTTTTTTAAAGACTTAAAATTTACAAAAACAGAAAAGATTCTCTTTTTTTTTCTCAAATGAACCGACAAACAATGGAACTAGGAAGAAGAGAGGAGACCGGAAGAGAGAACCAATTAGATGAGGAGACTAAAGATAGAGAAGGAAGATACCTAACATAATTACACAAGCCACACAAATCTTAAATCTATGGTTGACCTAAATCTAGACAGCTCCTAACTATTAAGTTCACCTTTGAGATTCTCAAACCAAAATTCTCTACCTTAATTGGCCAGATCAGTGGAGGAAAGTGGAAGGCTCCTCGTGCTTGACCAACTGTCCTAATTAAATAACCACTTTTTTTTTAAGGCTTAACCTTGTGAACTACTTTTCTAGACACCAAGTAGGAAAAGAATTTTAAATTTGATTCACCCTCCAGCTCCTTTGTCCTATTGACCTCGAATCCTAGGAGCCAATGTCTACTTGATTTTAATTAAGGCTTAGGTCAATGCTTCATGCTTTCTTTTATTGTTTGTAGGCTAAGGAAGGGTGATGAAATCCCCACCTTATCTTGTGCTAAAGGTGTTGCCCTTAGGTACTTTGAAATGATATGCAACAAACAATTATGCTCAAACAAGTTGTTCTTCCTACTAACTATATGCTCTAAAATGCTAGGAAATGAGTAGGAGAACACATACCTTTTTCTCCAGCAATCTCCCAAAATAAATTGACAAGATTCAAAAATAATGCACACTATATGATGTATGCCCTAAAGAACAGGTTTCTATCTTGTCATGAAAGATTTTTATTGGGTTCAAGTTTATGCTCGATTTTTAAATTAGTGATTGAGAAAAAATAAAAATCAAAGCAAAATATAAATCCTAGATCAGGATTCTAGAAAAATCCAAAAAATATTTGAATTTAAAATATAACAGAAATGTCTGACCTGGATTTTTTTTTTTTTTGTCCTTCTCTCTTCTAGATCTCCAGAAATGTCTCTAAAAAGAAAAAAAAATAAAATGAAGTAGATTTTTTTTTTAAACAAACAAAAAGAAAGGAATAACTGACAATAAATCGATGTTAAAACACTAGTTCCCCGACAACGACGCCAAATACTTGATGTGTCTTATTTAATTACCGTAAGTCCACGACGTACTATGTAGTATGTGTCAAATACGGGTTGATCCCACTGAGAAAAGTGTTCAAGAACAGAGATTTATTATCAATTATTGAGATGAAAAAATGAGAGAGATGATGACTTATAAGGACTAAACACTTAAGAAAAATTCAGAATAAATGAAGAACGAGGATTTTTGAATTCATTCATGTAAATATAAATGCATGATTAAATCCACTCTATGTTTCCCAATTGATCTAAATCATTTAATTCAATGATACTTATTTTAACAAGCATAATTTATATGCAATGCACCATAGACTATCAAGTCAATGAATAAAAATACAGAAATCAAATGACATATGATAGAATTGAGATTATATACACAACCCTCAATTAAATCTTCCCTAAGCATAGACTAAATAGATGAAACCAATGTTAATCTATCAAAGTTTTTCGATTCATTGAATGATCTATGTAATATGCATCCAACCCAAATATTCATAGCATTAAGCATAAAGAGAAAACATAGAATAATTTAATCATGACATATAATATTACATGAACTTCATGTCAATCCTAGATCTAGAAAATTAGTCACACATGATTACGTAAAACAATAAAATAAAAGAAGGGGAGAGAAGAAATAGAAGACATAATTAAATAAAAAAACTATTTATTGAAGGGAATCTGAGATTACACTGATGATCTTCAGGATCTCCCATAATTAAAGAAAAGAAAGAAAGTCTAAAACATTGCTTCCTTGCTTCCTTCCTTGCTTGCTTGCGGATCCATAGATCTACATAAGGGGTCCTTTTATAGACTTACAAGGACTTGCATATGTCAGAGACAAATATGAATACAAAATTTAATCTTGAATTTTGAATACAAGATATTTACAATTGAGAATCTTATCTAAAGAAGACCAAGTCAAAATATATATGGTGCAAGTGCTTGGAAGGCATCGGATCTGCATCTGGGTGCTTGGGAGGTGTCCATGTAATCTAGGATTTTCTTTGACTTTTTCTACAGCTTAACTGATATTTTGCTAGTATTTAGGCTTATGGAAAATATTTGTTTGACCTCTTAACATAGCTTTAGAATTTTTCATACAAAAATCTCTTCTTTTCTGGTATAATTATTCTTTTCCCCCTTATTTTTCCTAGATTCTTTCTAAATCTTCAAGAATTGACAAATATGAGAATAAAATATGCATGAATTATGTGTTAATCAAAAAAAAAATCCATTGTAATATAAATTTTTGTAACACAATATGAATTTCTAAATAACATGCACAAATTGTACAAAAATGAATAATGTTGTTTAAGATCAACTAAATTAACAATTGCAAAAGAATAATTATATGTCTAAAATATGTTAAATTTAATCCAAATGTGTTTTTGAAATATGTAAACAAAAAAACTTGAATAGTCACGTAATTCAACAAATATTTTAACCTATATATTTTTAAATGACATTTTATCTCAATACTCTTATTTCACATATAGTCACTTTATTTAAAGAAATATTTTTAGAAGATATAGTTGATTTAAGAAGATAATTAATAGAAAAGTTGTAAATTAACCTATTGAGAATTGAAAAATAAAAAATGAAAAATTGATAGACGACAAGAAAACCCTAGACGAAACCAAGAGGAGTAGCATGAGCAGCTGTGTACGTTGGTCATCACGTTAACAATAAGAGAAATGGGATAATGTAGGATCGAAGGGCTTCTCTAGAAGGGGGTGAATAGAGAATTTTATTTTTCAATATTACTATATCCAATTTTAACAATAATCAGAAATGATAAGCAATATGATTTATGAATTAATACTTATCATGCACACTTGATGTAAATAGAATTAAAAGCACAAGAAGGGGATGAAAGAAATTGAAAACTCAATCAATTTATAGTGGTTCGGCAACCCTGCCTAGTCCACTCCTCAAGACCCTCTTGAGATTTTTCCCTTATTCTTAAATAATAGAGAACTTACTTGTTGGTAGTTCCACCAACTCCTCTCTTGCTCTTTCCACTTCTCTATCCCCGAGAAGCTAGAGCCCTTTCTTTGAAGCTTTACAATCGAGATTTTTCTCTCACAAGGCTTGATTACAACAGTAGCTTTACAGTGTGCTTGCGAGGAGAGTAAATGACTAAAGGAATAATGAATTACAAGTATGTCAAGGTGTGTCTTTAAGGAGGCATAAATGAGTCCTATTTATAGCCAAGAGACCTTCATAAATTGTGTCTAACGACTACAATAACGGTCGCAAACGGCTAGTCCTTCGGTATGCCGTTTTGTCCTCCGATGTGCCGTTTTGTCCTTCAGTCTGCACTTTACGGGCAATTCGGTATACTGATTTCTCCTGAAACGGTATGCTGTTTTCTATCGGTATGTCGTTTCTGCTTTCTTCTTGATTCCTCAGCTTTTCGGAATTCCGACGCACGTTCCGTTTTCCTCTGATTTGGTATGCCAATTTTCTTCGATATGCCGATTTGTTTTTCCTCTTCTTGAAATCGGAAGGTCGATGAGTATACCGTTTCTTCTGACGTACGTTCCATTCTTCCCTGACTCGGTATACCGTTTTTCTCTTACGGTATGCTGTTTTTGTCTGAAACAGTATGCCGAAATTTCTTCGGTATGCCGTTTTTGATATGAACTGAAAAACTTTATAAATATATGATTTTTTTCCTTAATAACTTAATCTTTTTTCTGATTTACAACAAATAATTTTATTAGTTATTACATTTGTATGAAAATATACCCAGATGTAATCATCAAAATAAACAAAGATATTTCTAACAATCTCCTCCTTTTTGATGATGACAAAATGAAAATATTTAGAATATCAAATTTAAAATGTAGACTCTAAGAGTCATTTTGACTTTTCTCCTCCTTAAGTTAAACCTAGCTTCTTCTGGCTTTTTCTCCCCCTAAAGCTAAGCTTCCCTTTGCCATGTTGATATTCTCATATAATTTTATATCTTTCAAATATATGTCATATATTTTCATATATTTTCTATTTTCTCCCCCTTTTTGACATAATCAAAAATCATATATATATAAAAAATGATCAAGAAGACATTCAATATATATTTCATCCAATATATAAAAAGATAGTCAAGTTACAAGCTTTTGCTTAAGATAAAAAGGCATTCAATCAAGGAGAAGGCGGATTAATATGCTCAAGAATATCCTGAAGCGTGTCTTGATACGCTTCAACACGATCAGTCAATTTTCTGATAGATTCCATGTATTCTTGATGCTTTTGATTCTGTTGAAGCATCACCTCTGAAATAAGCTTCTGATGTTGAATCTGAATGTCCATTATTTGTGGCTGTTGAAGAGTGATTTCAGCCATTTTTTATTGAAGTGCATCCAATTTCTTGGAAATTTCTGATTCTTCGGCTGCTTCATCTTCAGAACTGGAGTCGTCGGGTTTCGATTGTGGTTGTGATGGTGCAGAGGAGGAACCCACTAGAAGATTGTGAATTTTATTATGATGTTCAATTGATTGTTCCATTTTGGCAATAGCTTGAGTTCCTAAGGGTTTTGTTTCAACAAGAAGACTCGGTTCATCATCAAGACATATTTCATAGTTCTCAAAAAGATATGTCAAAGGAGGACCAAAGAACAATTTCGTTTTCACATGAGTGATACAATGGAAAATCACTTGTCTCCAATTTACAGGAATTTTTTGAGTGATGGCATAGACGGCTTTGAAGGTGAGTTCACTAAGTTCGTCTTGATGCCCTTTCTTTTGAATTAGATTAGCAGCGACAATATAAGCAATGATCCTAGATTGTTTGGTAAGTTGTTTAATTTTTGTAGGTTTTAATGTAATCCTAGGGTTCAAGGAGACAACCTTGTTCATTTCTGCATAGGACCAATCTAATTCATATATGGAGAGAGTAATGTCTGTACCAGAATAAGGGATTTTG
>JAMKQA010024759.1:0-10233 GCA_024699735.1 Posidonia australis
TCGCAAGGGCATAAAAGAATAGAGAAGACAGAAGGCGAAGACAGAAGTCAGCCCATGAGTGAGAGGCGTGCGTTGTAGCTCTACCCTTACCATACCTTGGAGAGGAGTTGGAGCATGCGCCCAGTCAAATCACACCTTCAAGGGACTGATCCACCCTCTTGCAATAAAGGCCTCCTGAATAAATCGAGCGCTTATTACCTCCAAGACAAGGTTAAAGTGAAACCACATGCCTATGAGGGAGTAAAAAAAAACAATGCTATCGAAAAGGAAAAGCAGGTGCAGGACCTTAAAGAGTTTGGCATGGAGCCAGGCCCACCGCAATACCTTATAGTGAGTTCGAGTGCCACCCTTACCCAATGAGAGCCACCTAACGACTTGCAAGTCTTTGTAGTGGCAACTGAGTCGAAGGTGTCATCCTCCTCTAACAGGCAAACAGCTTTCCAACATAGCTGAGGGCAAACCAACAACTAAACTAAACAAGCAAATGACCCCAATAATGAACTCATTGAGTAAGCAAGGCAGTAAATGTAAATAACAAGCACTGAATCACAAAGGCATGCATTCCTGATCAAGCAAAATAGGTCACTGGATTGCTCACAATAATAAAGTCCACCATCATAATCATGGTCATCATAGTTTTGCTTCAATGACTTCTCCTTGTTTGCATATGGACTTCTACAACAGGAATTTTTGCCAAGTACCTTCGACCAGGGGCATGTTAGCTGCTCAGTGGTTAAAGAGAATAAGCAGCAAAAACACCAACTACAGCGTAGTCGAGCCAGAGCCTTCGACTAGGGGCATGTCAGCTGCTCTTTGGTTGAAAGTCACATATCATGCGCCTAACAAGAACATCAACTTGCTTTGCAACTAAACTATAGCCTCCAACCAAGGGCATGTAGGCTGCTTTGTGGAAAGGAGGATTGTTTTGCAAACGATGGTCAAGTGCACATATTCATGGAGAAGCGACATTCATAAGTGCCTCCTACAAAACGACAACCACAGCAGAACATTGCAGCCAGTCAAGCATCAGATCTGAGGCATCATTGACACATCAGAAGAGCTCTGAATTTGCATTGGCATTTGCATAGAACAACAGATCCTCAGCTACTTCAACAGATATTCCCCACAACTACGACGATCCAGGGTGCACTGGTACTTGAATAAGATCCCCATGGCGAACTCTTATTGGCTAAACCATTTGTCTGGACCCCCCAACATTCCTCTGTTCCTTCTTTCAGCGGCATCCTTAGCTTTCCGATACCAGGGGCATGTCAACTGCCTTTTGGTGTCGTTCTTATATCTTCTATCCTCTTAGCATCCTTCCTCTTGGGCCGTCACCGACAACTTCTCGGTGGGCGTGTCTGCCTTTAAGCTCTTAGAACCATCTCCGTCAGCTTCTCGGATGATGTGTTCATTCTTCTTCCCCCTCGGGCTGTCACTGACAGCTTCTCGGTGGGCGCATACGCCTTTCAGCTCTTTGAACCATCTCCGCCAGCTTCTCAGATGATGTGTTCGTTCTTCTTCCCTTGGGCCATCACCGACAGCTTTTCGGTGGGTGCGTTCGCCTTTCAGCTCTCCGAACCATCTCCGCCAGCTTCTCGGATGATGTGTTCGTTCTTCTTCCCTCGGGCCGTCACCGACAGCTTCTCGATGGGCGCATTCGCCTTTCAGCTCTCCGAACCATCTCCGCTAGCTTCTCATATGATGTGTTTGTTTGTCATCCCCCCTCGGATCGTCACTAATAGCCTCTCTATTGGCGAATCCGCTCCTCGGCACTCAGACCATCACTGCCAGCTTCTCAATTGATGTGTTTGTTTGTCATCCTCCCGGATCGTCACCGGCAGCCTCTCGGTTGAAGAGTCTGCTCCTTAGCACTCGGACCATCACCGCCAGCTTCTCGGTTGATGTGTTCATTTGTCATCCTCCTCTGACCATCACCGCCAGCTTCTCGATTGATGTGTTTATTTGTCTCCTTCCCGAATCAGCACCGCCTGCTTCTCGGTTGGCTGATTCGCCTTTCTGCTTTGTCTTCTCCTACCGGGTGTTTTTTTCGTTGAGTCTAGTGTCGAGTCCTTCTGGGCTGGTATCCCGAACTACCTAGGCAATCCCGACGATGCCTGATGGATTCCCCACTCTCTTTCTTCTGGGCTAGTAGCCCGAACTACCCGGATGACTTCCGTAATCAGTCGCTTCCCGGTTGGCAGGCACCGTGAGCCCTGTCTGGCGCTTCTCTTGGCAAGTGCGATACAGGTCATATCTCCTTGGAGCTGATTGGTCGTCACCTTGATGGAGCTTTGTTGTGCTCATCCGTTTGGCCTCAGCTGTGGCGACAACATCTCTGGCGTGGACCCCTAGTTTGAACTCTGGCTAGTGGCTGATTGTCGACGATTAACTCCTATTTGTGGTTTTACGAGGGGTGTCTTTGTCAACCCTGAGCATCGGTCTCTATTCTACTCGACCTCCGACCTCGCTCAGTGAGGGGCATCTGTAGACACCCCAATTTTCTGATTTTGCAGAATAAGGATGTGGTGGCTGAGCTTGAACCCTAGATGAGCCCATTTGGGCCTATAAGCCCATCTTAGGCCCAATTGACTTCATGGAGGCCCTTTTAGCCCATTTGGTCCATTTGAGTCCACCTAAACCTATGTGGGCCCACAAGGCCCACAAGGAGGCCCATGAAGGCCCATTTAAGCCCAATTAACTCCTTCAAGGCCCATTAAGCCCAAGTTGAGCCCATTTGGGTCCACAAGCCCATTCTAGGCCCATTTGACTCTCATTCAACTTGATTGGGCCCATTTGGTCCATTTGGACCCACCTAGGCCCATGGAAGCCCATGAAGCTCACAAGGCCCACATAAGCCCATGAAAGCCCATGAAGCCCACAAGGCCCGCAATGGTTCAGTCCACATCTTCTTCAATTTATATTTTCACCTATTTCTACCAAAATCAAACCCAACACCATATTCATTTTTCTCTACCATCTTCATTTACCAAAGTTTTCCTACCAAAATATTCAAATATTTCACCTATCTTCTTCTTCCCACTGAACCCATCTTTTCTCCTTTAACTTCTCACAATCTAGCCTGATCAACCTCTAAGCCACGGATCTAGCCTAGTGCAGTATGAACCCAGGCAACCAGAGCCATTGGATGGCTCGCTGGAGAAGCTCAGACCACCGTTGATCTCTGTCAACAATCAAGGAGACAATAGGGGACAGGGTGGAACGCAAGGGGGGACAGTCGTTAGAGTTTGTTGGGCTGTTTTGGGACCAACTGTGGTGCTGGTTTGTTATGTGATGTTTCTGTTGCAGTTTGTTATGGGTCGCCAGATTGTTGGGTTCACCTATATAAAGGAGAGAACGAGCCAGAGAGCAAAGAGGGAATGTCACAGACATTCAGATAGAGCACACAGAGAATTCAGAGAGAAACAGAGAGAGAAGAGACACCAAGAGAGAGGCCGTCGCAGAGAGGAGCAGCCGCCGCTTCCGGAGCTCCGGCGACGATCTCCAGCCAGGTACACACACTGATTTTATCTTAATTATCTGATATTCCAGTCTTCCAGGCCTTCCTCTCTTCCTGGGCCTTTTCCAAGGGATCCAGAGCGATCCCTTGGCCTGCGGTGCTCCGCTGTGCCCTGTTGTTGCCAAACTCCAGTGACAGAGGTGGGGAGGGGGCAATCCAGGAAATTTCCTGAACCCCTGAGCTCCCACTCCTCCTCCTCTGGTCTTCCTCGTGCTCCGCCACTCCTCCACGCGTCGCTCCGCCGCTCCCAGCAGTCCGCATGAAGATCGCCAGAGTCCCGCTCTGGTCCCACCGTCGCCGGAGAAGACGACGGGATCCAGAGACGCTGCGTCCTCTCTTGGCCTCCCTCGCCCCTCCGATGGTCCAGACACCATTCATGGTGTCCCGCAAGCACCCTGGAGTCCTCAGAGCCCACCACGACCACTGGATCGCCGTAGCAACGCCGCTCGCTGGCGGAGGCCACAACCTCGCACCACCAGCCTCCGCGCCGCTCCAGAGTAGCCCTGATGCCTCCCTCAGCCCTCCAGAAGCCTCCAAACACCGCGCTGCAGCCTCCGGAGGTCTCCTTCTCCCTAGGTGTTGCCGCCAGAGCCCTGTGACGGCGACAGAGGTGGGGAGGCCTTTCCCGCCGACCGATCGTGCATCGACTCCGTCGGATCTTCCCTCTACCTTCCCATCTTGCCTCCGGTGAGGTCTGATCTAAGATCCAACCTCTGAAGGCCCCATTTTGGCCTCCTCTAGTGGTCGTCGACGGCGAGCTCCGTCGCTGGCGGCCACCGCTGCCTTTGTTTAATAAAAATAAAAAAACCTTATGTTTTAATCAAAACTGCAAAAACATTATTTTTCTTTCATTTAGGTCCTTCTAGAATTACTTTTAGGTCCTTTTCTTGCATCTAGGTCCATCTGTCATTTTTCCAAAATGTTTCGAATAAAGTTTTAACTGAAAATATTACATTTCTTACCCTGAACTTTTAAAGTAATGTTTTCTGAGTTTAAAACTTTAATAAAAGGACTCCAGAGTTTATAAAATGTGTTTTGCTTCAGACAAATTGCATTGATGACCTTGGATTTCCTTGGAAAGTTTCTGACAGTTCACTTTCTTTGTGAAAATTGCATATAAGCCCATACATTGTTAAAAATGTTTCAGAATGCACAATTTCGCTGGTTTAATTGCATTTGAGCCCCTGTATTTTACAGAAAGCATCCACGAAGCATGTTTTGATGTGAAAATTGCATGGAACTCCCTAAGTTTGTTTTAAAACTTTCCAGAAGTATATTTTCTCTGGTAAATTGCATTTTAACCATCCTTTTTTCACTGAATTTCTTCTGCATGTTTTAATCTCACGAAAAATTACATTTTTGCCCCTGAGTTTCTTCAGAACATCCTAGAATGCTTTGTTTGTTGGGTTATTTGCAGTTTAGCCCCTGAACTTCTTTGATATTATTCTTATTGCCTGTTTTCAAGGGTAAAATGACCATTTTGCCCCTGAAACTTCCTAGATCTTTTCTAAGACATTTTATTGCATTTTTACCCTGATTTTATGCTGAACTGATTTGCATTGCATGCATTAGTGGGTAAATTGCATTCATACCCCTAGAGAGCTTCACTTGCACTAGGGATGCACATTTGACTCCAGATTTCTTCATTTATGCATGGAATGTGTTTTCCCATGTGTTTTCGCTAATTTGGGCTTTTGACTCTGATTTTCCTCAGATTTGGGCTTTTTGCATAAAACCCCCTACATTCTTTAGATTTGCACACACACTTGCATTTTGCATACTTTTCACATCTTTTTGCATGGTTTTTCCCGTCTTTTCATCCTTGCTCAGTGCACGCTTTCTAGCTATGTTCTGAGCTTAGTCTTTTCCTCGTTTTCTGGGTTTTCCGTGGTTTTTACTTGTTTTGGTTTTCCATAGCCTGAGGGCGTACAGTAAAAGGCTTACAAAGTCGACATGGTCCCGAAACATGGATTTTTTTCTCCTTTTTGATTTTCTCGGATTTATCCCAATTTCCGCTGTTTTGCGAGACACTTTCCGAGAATTTCACGATTTTCACGATTTTCCTCATCGCCCAAGGGCGTACAGTAAAGCGGCATTAACCATGCCTACATTTGACCCTCAGATTAACTTTTTCCTTTGATTTCACTTCTCCTTGATTTGGCATGTTTCCAGTCATCTTCATGCATGAGCATATAGAATAAGCAAGCACGCATTTAGAAGACCATAGACAGTAGGAAGCCTAGAAAGACTGATTTTCTCGGGCGTATGGGGGTGCCTAACCCCTTCCCCATGCGTAACTAGAATCCTTATCCTTTCTCTGGACCGCATTCATCTTGCATTATCCATTAGACACGGATCACACATGCATTCTACATTTTGTTTTGTTTTGTTTTGTGATTTTCTTGTGTTTGTTTTGGTTTTCCTCGTCTTTCCATTAAAAGACTAGGTGGCGACTCTTTTCTTTATCCTTTTTTCTTCCCTTTGGTGTTTCTGAGTCTTGTCTCTTCATCCGGATTCACCATTTTTGCCGTGACCGTATCGGATCTCCCCTTGTGTTTCCACACGCTGGAGTAGGTTTGGTGAATCGCGCCTAGGGGTTCCACTAGCATGGTCACTGGAACTGGTGACTTCGTTGGGGATAACCAGATTCTAGCTTTCATTCTGGTTTCCCTACTTGTCTTTGGTTTGTTTACTTTGTACTTGCTTGCTTGTTCTTACTTGCTTGTACATATTTGACTGCACATGCCTTTTTGTTTTCTTACACTGTTGCTATGCCACTGCACATGCACATGCCTTCATTCATGCTTTTTTTGTCGATACTTTCATTTTATTCACCTACTTGAGCACAACACAAGCACATGCCATGTTTACGTCTTTTGTCTGACTCTTGGATGCCATAATTGTGTGTTTTTCCCCTTCTTTTTGAATTTGCCATGACTAGGAGAGTAGAGATTTGTTTGCCTCCCTATCTGGTCAAAATAAAACACACAAATTCAGATGAACAATTAATAAGGCGTAACTAGAGACAAATGCTCACAATCCCCTCTTGTCTAATAAAATGCAAGTAAAAGACACAAAAGCATATCGCATGAATGATCATTTTGGAATGCATGCATCTTCTCCTCTGAGTCTACCCAAAGTTTGCGAAGGACAATCCTAACAGCCTGTTCTATAGCTTTGGCGTAGGACGTGTTGCTAGTTTGTCCCCCCTTGTCCGGGGTCGTGTCGGTGCTAGTATAGGGTAGCTCTATGCTACTACAGGAGACGAGGCCACCAACGCCCCACTCGTTCACTGCCTACGCTTTGGCCTGGATTTAGAGCAGGTACCATACTTTCTGACCAGAGTCAAAACCCAAACCCATGAGTGCGTCCCGTGTGGTCAACCCCATATGGGACATGCATGGTGAGAGAGTGCATTTTTGGACATTCATCTGCATTGTGTGTCATGGCATGCAACCCTAATAACTTGCATTTGTCTTTGCGTCGTTGTCCAGGATTTGACACCTGTTTCTGTTACCTATTTTCTCCAGTACTTTGTTGCGAGGTCCTCGGCTAGGATCTCGGGTGTCTCCGTTGCGGGCGGCTTCCCGCGATTGTTTCCTCTTGCCTTTTCCGAGCTGTTGGTCATTTTCGACCGCAGTTCGTCTTAGAACTTGTGCGCTTGTCTTTGCTGCAGCTTCGTTCATCTTCGCTCATGGTCAGCCATGGCCCAACCGACCAGTGAGCCCCCTATTGTTGTTCTGGAGGAAGTTCCGGATTCGGTTCCCCCATCTTTCACTTCTGCTGATTCTCCTTCCCTCCATACTTTCCGTTTTGGAGTTCAAGGAGATGTTGTACCTGCTTTGGGGCATTCGCAGGCACTCTTCACTCAGGAACCTGTCGTCGATTCCATTGGGATGATCTCTACCCAGGTTCCGGAAGTGCTAGATGCACCCCCTTCCTCGGGCTTTCCTGTTCCAGGAATTCAGTCGACTACGGCTACTTCTGCCAGAGGGTCTGTCCCTTTCCCGCTCTTGCCTTCTGACCCATCTGCCGGTGGGTCTTCTGCCATGCAACCACGGCATCTGTTGGTTCTTTCAAGGAGGCTGCAGTGTATGGCTCTCTATCCTAGTCTTACTTCTGCTCCTTTTCCCTTAACCCCTGAGGTTTCGATGCAGACTACCTTAGCGTTGTAGGCTCCCACTACACTATCGCCCATACCATCACCTCAGCGTTTCACTGCTCCGACGATGAGGACATCATCTTTGCCTCCTGCACCCTCACTACACTATGCACAGCATGAAACTCCATCACCTGGTGGCCAGTTTCTTGGGCTGGCTGTGGAGCAGTATGCCTTGAGTTCATTTCCCGGAATCATACCGATACAGCAACTACTGCTCCCTCAATCTGCACCTTGCACGGCACTGCATGCAATGCATTCATTCCCTTTACATCAGAATCAGGCACATCCACGCATGACATCTTTGCACTCAACACCTACGCACGGGTATGCTGGCCCTTATGCCTTGGCACCAGGAGGCGTTAGGGTGGATCTGGAGGAGTGCACATGCACGACCCATACAGCATACGTGGAACACGCATCAGCTGCTCCTGCCTCGTCAGCAGCAACATCAGACGCTCTCTTAGCAAGAATCGGTGATCTGGAAAGAGCATTTCATCAAGTGCAAGGCGGGGAACACCAGTCCTACCAATTCTAGGACCTCTGCTATTTTCCAGAGGCAACTCTCCCATCAAATTTCCACATCCCGAAATTTGAAAGATATAACGGTAGTGGCTGCCCAATATCTCATTTGAAGGTGTATTGCGGAGACCTTGCACAGCTTCAAGGTGATGAAAGACTTTTGATCCGCTTGTTCCAGAAAAGTCTGACAGGGTCGGCTTTTAGATGGTTCACATCTCTCGACATGGCCTCTATCAAGACTTGAAACGACCTCTCTAAGGCGTTCTTGGAGCAATACTCCTTCAACCTTGACATGATCCCTAAGCGAGAGGATCTTGTCGCAATCCGGCAGGGCCCCCACGAATCATTTGGGGAGTATGTCGGTCGTTGGCGTACACTAGCCTCCCAGATCATGAATAGACCCTCTGACGAGGAATCTATTGAGATCTTTATAAAAGGAGCATAACCAGCGACTGGGGCCCTACTCAACATTCAGCCCATCACCACTTTTGCATCTCTGATTCGGGCTGGCACTCGCATGGAGACTTCGCTGAAGGGTGGGAACTTCCCAGCGCTCGCTACATTCACCAAGCAAGCCGCTTCTTCTGGCAGCAACTCCAACAGTAACACTGTCAACATCGACAACGCCACGAGGGCAGCCATCGCATTCGTCCGGCCTTCTGAGGAACCTTCTGGTGTGGAGAGCCAGCCTGATCAGAGCCAATTAGCGTTTGCACCTCGTTCTCCACACACTGCATACACACACTCCACCGTTGAACTAGTGCATCATGTCGCGCTGGTTCAACAGGAACAACAACCCAGGCAGAGGCGCGATCGTCACACTAAAGGTGACTTCACTCCGCTCGGAAGGCCACTGAGTGCCCTCTTCCCTCAGATCATGTCACTTTTGCGACTGCCAGATCCTCGTCCTCCACCGAACCCACTTCCAAAGTGGTACGACGTAGGAGCGCAGTGCGATTATCATCGAGCCTCGGGGCACTCGACTGATAATTTCCACACTCTCCAGGATGTTGCTCAGGGCTTGATCGACAAAGGAGCTATTGTCATCAATGCGCAGGAGGCAATACCTGCGCCTACATCAGCATCAGCATCAACATCTACATAGCCAACCTCACCTCATCCGAGCTTGCAAGCTTTGAGGATGTATGAGCTTTGGGGTTTTCCTTTTTTCTTTTCCTGGTTCTTTCCCAGGGAATCCATCGGGCCTTTCTTTAGCCTTGTTTGTTCTTTTGCCTTTTCTGTGCTGTTTCACTTTTGTCGCTCTTGTTCATGTTATTCTTTTGCTTGGTTCATTTTTGTCTTTTCTCAATTCCGTCTAGCGGCATGCATATGCGCCACTCCTGTTCTCGTTCCCCTGCGAGGGTGTCCAACCTAAAGTTTGCCAGTTTGCCATGAGCTGATACGTGCAAATACCCTGGATCAAGTGAGAGACAACCAACATAGCAGATATCAACTTCGACAGAGATGTAGTCCTAATGTCACCATCAGATTCAACATTCGCATGGGCAGTCTCAGTCTCAATAATAGTTGTGATGGCTACAAATACACCTGTCTTGATTCCAATTTCCGGCTGCACTGCAAGGAGTTGTCATAAGCCTCAATGGCATCGGTAGGCATCAAACGACAAGGACTGGAGCTGTATCCTTTTCCTGTGTTCCTTTGTTTTCTTTCTACATCATCATTTATCAAAACACAAAAAAAAAATAGAAAAGCACAAAAGATAAATAGAAAAAGGAAAAACGTAAACAGCAAAAAAGCATCTAGAATCATTAGAAGGGTAGTTTGCTTGTCATTAACATTCTGTCCGATGATGAAAATCGGAAAAGCTCGCCAATGTCAGAGTGGATTATCCCTCCTCAGTTGTCACTACCTAAATGACCAGGTTAGCAAGGGAGCCACCGAACATCCAAGCCAGACGAAGTGTCCAAGCTCCATAAGGATCCTGCACCTCCAAGAGGGAGATAAAATGTTAGGGGTGATTGAGAGTGTGAGCCAGAAAAGAAAACATACATTCGCAAGGGCATAAAAGAAT
>JAMKQA010024766.1:0-10396 GCA_024699735.1 Posidonia australis
ATGTCTTATCATATTTCTGAAATGACATTCAAAAGAAAAAGAGGAGGTAGAAAGCCTACCTCTTAAGATGTTTCCTTCTTGAAAATATCAGAAATAAGAAGATCCTTGTTGCTTTGGAAGGACCAAGGGTGCTTTGGGATGCAAGGAAACGCTCTAGAATACGAGTATAGGTCGCTGGGTGGAAGGAGGAACTCGTGCAAAAACTTGCTCAATGTAGATCTGTTTTTCAGATTTCTGCACAGGATTTCTCTCCCAAAAAAGGTACTCCAAATGGTTGCCTATGGATCTCTATTTATAGGGATCTATCAAAGGGTAACTCATGAGAAACGAAGGGCCTTGCAAACAAAAAGCCTCGAATATTCGTTGGCACATTCGTTCTCAAGGGTAACAGCCCGGAAGACGAAAGGTCTGCAGCTGCATCCTGGAAACGGCTAGGCACCTGCTTGGTGTGCCAGTGATGTGTGCCTACTTGGTGCGCCTACAAGGTGCGCCTATGAGGTGCGCCAACCCAGCTCACAGATTTCATTGATTTGGGCTTTTAACTAGCTAATGGGTTTGGGTTTGGTTGATCACATCCAAAGCAACATGCGGACACTTATCTCTAGGTTACCTCAAAATCGGGGTGTCTACAAATGCCCTTCCCTGAGCGAGGTCGAGGGACGAGAGGAACCAAGATCGATGCTGAGGGTTGACAAGATACCCCCATTTTGAGGTTACAGAAGGATAGTGTTTGTTTTAGGCGGAAAATCATTTATCCGGCAGAAGCACCGAAAATCATGACTTGTTGCCAAATGAGGGTGAAAATGCATGCACCTATGGGTCTAAATGCTGGGAATGCGATGCAAGATGCAAGATGCAAATGCAAAGGGCCGATCTAAAAGCCGATGCGAAGCAAGCAATGTTGATGCAAATGCTGATGAAATATGGCGAAAACAAAAGGATCTTGTACTGATTGGGATCAACAGCAACAAAATGTGATAAGTTGTCGTACTCATCAGCGAGATTGTGAGGTTATCACCCAAAGAGACGGGATCAGTCAAGCCAATCAAGTCTTGGCCACCTCGGCGCCTGACAGTGTGATGATTGTCAATCGAGTAGTTGGGGTTACCAGCGCAAGGAAAAGAAAAGGGAATGACAAACATAATGTTTGGCAAGCAAAACAACCCCCAGTCCGCCTGGACCAAGAGAGGAAAGAGATTTTGCGCCCGCGAAAGCTCAGAAAAGAAAAGATGACCTTGACTGCCAGGCCAAGATCAACAAGCTGGATCTCACGCCCGCGGAAACCCAGAAAAGAAAAGGATGACCTTGATCACCCGGCCAAGATCAGCAAGCTGGATCCCGCGCCCGTGGGAACCCAGAAAAGAAAGGACCTCGACCGCCCGGTCGGAAGGTCACACAAATAGATTTCTTGCCCATGGAAATCCGAGAGAGGGGCTATGATCTCGACTATAATGCCAACAGATCACGCCAAGGGATTTTCTACCCACGAAAATCTGAAAAGGGGCTACCCAGGCTACAAAGCCAAAGGGATAAGCCACGGGATTTCCGACCCAAGGAAATCCAAAGAGGGGCTAAGACCATGACTCTCAAGTCAACAAGTCAAGCCATGGGATTTTCTGCCCAAGAAAATCAAAGGAGGTGCTACCCAGACCACAAAGCCAAAGGGAATAGCCACGGGATTTCCGACCCAAGGAAATCCAAGAAAGCAAGGACCTTGACCACCTGGTCAAAGTCGGCAAGCTGGACTCCACACCCGCGAAAGTCCAAAATGGGCCACATGACATTGACTACCCGATCAAAGTCAGAGTAGGATTCCGCGCCCGCGGAAATCAAAAGGGGAAGCGACATTGACCGCCCGGTCAATGTCAGAGTAGGATTCCGCACCCGCAGAAATCCAAAGGGCAAAGAGACATTGACCGCCCGGTCAAAGTCAGAGTAGGATTCCGCGCCTGCGGAAATCCAAAGGGCAAAGCGACATTGACCGCCCGGTCAAAGTCAAAGCAGGATTCCGTGCCCACAGAAATCCAAAGGGCAAAGCGACATTGACTGCCCGGTCAAAGTCAGAGCAGGATTCCGCGCCTGCGGAAATCCAAAGGGCAAAGGGACATTGACCGCCCGGTCAAAGTCAAAGCAGGATTCCGCGCCCGCAGAAATCCAAATGGAAAAGCAACATTGGCCACCTGGTCAAAGTCAGAGTAGGATACTTGCGTCCGCGGAAATCCAAAGGGCAAAGGGACATTGACCGCCCGGTCAAAGTCAAAGTAGGATTCCTTGCCTATGGAAATCCAAAGGGCAAAGCGACATTGACAGCCCGGTCAAAGTCAGAGCAGGATTCCGCGCCCGTGGAAATCCAAAAACACGGTAGATGGGTCTCTTCCGATAAGAAAGAGAACCAGAAAAAGCAAATCGATGATCCATGGATTATCCCCCATGAAGGAAAGGATAAGATACCCCGAAGGGTAAAACAAGCAAGATGTTGGCTGCTGGCGCTGCATTGCTGGAGTTGACATTCTTGCTGAAATGTATGCTCAATCTCTCTCTGGCAGAAATATGCTGGAAACTCTGGCCTGATACGGCATAAGAGGGCTTATTTGCAATTTTCCAAAGGCTGGGGCTTTATTGCAAATTTTCCACTTGCTGCAATTATTTAACTACTGAATTACTGTTGTGCTGCAAGGCTTGATAATTTGTGGTAGCTGCCTGCTTCATGCAAATCTCACATGACCTTTGTGGACTGAATTGCAAATTTGCAAAATATAGGGGGTTTTCTGCAAATTTCCCCACCAGGTGCAATTTGCATACCAAGTGATATACTCTGCTCTTGAAATGCAATTTGTGATGTTCTGGGGGCTGAAACACATTTTTTACAGCAATTGGCATTTTGGACCCTGAAATATTAAATCATTCATGCAGGCCCCACTGGATAACTGCCATAACTGCCCAGGAGTATTCTGCACTTTGTTTTCTGCTAAATGGTGTACAATGAGCATTTTGCATTTTGCTTCGCTCCATTTCCCAAGGCACATGTTGATTTCTCTCTCTGTTTAAAAATGAAATCCTTTCAAGGATGCCCTTTCATCTTCTTCTCCATACTAAATCCATTTCTTTTCTTCCCCATAACCCATTTCTGTCCTCCCCATTCTTCTCCCCATCTTCCTTTCTCGGCGGCAGCGCACAAAAGGTGCATCAGCTTGGTGCGGGGAGGCGGCGACGGGCTTGAGACGCGGAGACAGGCTATAGGCGGGAGTGCTCCTTGCGGCGATGCAATTGGCAGCAGTGCGGCGCAACTCCGGCGGGATGGATCAAACCCTCCGGGAATGGCTGGATTGGGGCTCACCGATGGAGGCGAACCCGACATTCTCCCCCTCATTGCTTGCTTCTTCTTTTTTTCCTTCTGCTGTGGTCGACGAAGTGGGTTCCGGCGAGCTCGAAGCGGCTGGCTTACTCCACGCAGACTGCGGCGGTGGGCTGCGGGATGCGGCTGGCAGTCGTGGCAGCGGCGCGATGGCGGGAGGTTCCCACGGGCTTGGAGCAGCAGGCGGGGCTACGGCTGGTCTCTCTCGGACTGGCATTACTGGGGGCTGCGGGTTGCTGGCACTTGGCCGCTGGCCATCAGGCACCATGGCATTTGTGGACTCCGGTGGAGGGTGGTAACCACAGGATGTGAGCACGCCTGGGGTAGGCACGGGCTGCAGGGAGTGACGGTCGACTGTCGGCGGTGCTCTGGTGGACTACTCTGACGGTGGGGGGCTGATGAACGGGCCGTGAAGGCTCAATGCCATTGTTGTGCTTTTACATTTCTGACCTTACATTTCTCTGATTTTATTGTTGATTGCTTGATAATTGGAATTGCTTGATAATTGGAATTGCTTGATAATTCATAGCCAACAAATATTGATATGCCATTGCTTTCATGAGAATGCCCAACGTTTTGCTATAGTGTCCATGAATGGAAATGCCATCTTTGCATTAGATGTTTTCTGCACTTAGCCTGTCTGCCATTGCTACTTAATCTTCTTTTCTGTAGGACGACATAGTATCTGAGGAGGGGACTTCGCTGTCCTCCCGGGATGCGCCTTCTAACTCCCGTCCCAGACGACGGGGCAGCTTCTCACAGCTCGACTCGTGCTATTCCTTTGGAGGTAAGCTCGAATTTGATGGAAAAGTGCAAATTTGTCAAATGTTTTACTTGATAAACATATTTCCAGGAATCTGGCAACTTCGAAGGACGACTTCTGAGTGACCACCACATTTGTGATAGTCCTGAGTTCAGGGTAAATTTCCTACCCTTGTGCTGCATTTTGCTTTGATATAACCTGCTCTTAATTTTTTGATTTTCTGCATTCCAGGAAGGAGACGCGAACCAGATCATGCGGTGCCACTAGGGCCCGATGCTGGACCATTTTCATCGCCTACTAGGATTTCTGCAGGATTTCCTCTACCACCGGTAGCCATTTGGGGGTTTACTGCGCATCCCCATTATCCATGGACACTACAACTTCTTTCGGGCTTTGGTGGAGAGATGGAGGTTCGAGACGCACACCTTCCACATTCCGTTTGGCGAGCTGACCGTCCTGCCGGATCAGTGGGCACTCCTGATGGGTCTCTCCTTTGGTGACGAGCCGATTATTGGTGAGACCACACATTGTTTTCACATAGCGGCGGCAGTCTTGGGTCGTATTCCTCCTACGCCTCTGAGGGGAAAACATATGCTTACAATTGGCTGGTTAAGGGAATGGGACAAGTTCTGGCCCAACCCTGAGCCCAGGAGCGAGGAGGCTGACTTCGTACTGAGGCACTTCCTGTTGGTGCTGTTCACCCTGATGTTCTACGATTCCTTGGCTTATTGCATTCACGCCGACTGGATTCCATATCTGTCTAACCTGGATCACTTGGATCACTATGACTGGGCTAGTGCTAGTTATGCCTAGTTGATTAATGGGCTGGACAATGTTGTCAAGCTGGGGCATCACTCTTATGTGGGACTGTATCTCCTGCTGACTGTGAGTATTAATTTCCTTTGCAAAAACTGCCTTTCTTTCTCTGTTTAATTCTGACTCCTGTTTGCTTTTCGTAGTACTGGATCATGGAGCATGTTACTAGAGGACATGCCTGTGGTCGTCTGCGAGACGAGCTCCTGCCCCTTCCCCGCCACTGGGTTGAGCCTGACCACTGGGCTACTACAGGGGTATATATTTATGAGTCCTACCGGTATCTGCTGGACCTGGTAGAGCTAGAGGATGTATGCTTTGCTGCCCTTACTTTCAGTTTGTATGCCTGTATTGCATTCTCTGTTATAATTTCCTGCTTTCATTAACAGGTTCACCTGCGCCCCTTTGCTCACTATGACGGCTATAACTGGGCTCCCTTGAACTCTGGCCGCATTCTCAAGGACAAGCAGGTAAAGTTTTACTGCATGAAGAAGTCAGTTTACTATCTCCCTGGGCGTGTGTGACATCAGTTTACCACTGAATTCTGCATTCCTGCCCCACCTCCTACCGACATGGACCATCCTGCTACGACCCGCTCAGTTGCTAGAAGCCAGCATGCTGCTGCTGTCATTTCCCGGGATAGGCACATCCTCTGGGAGGTCAACTACACCGACTACCTGGCTTGGTACCGGCGTGTGGGGAAGCCGTATCTATTTGATGAAGCATTACGGGACAGCCAACGCGGTATGTGGTATGCATCCGACTGGGCCAACGTATAAATTCACTGTTGCTGCTTCATATTGATGTCAATGTGATTTGTCTGAACCTGGCTTATGTGACTATTCACAAGGCTTCGAGGAGCAATTCGGCGCTTTCTATGCCGATGTCCCTCGAAAGCGGGTAAGTGCTTCATCTTATAGCTGCCATTAAAAATATGCCTGACATGTCCATTATCTTGCAGGAACTGCGCTGGTGCAACATCATTCGGGTATGCCTTTTCCCTGCTGCCTTAATTTCTATTATATAACTGTTGAAACTAATGCCAACTTGATTTTCCATGCAGCAAGACTTTCCAGCCTAGAGTGTAAATGTGGCCACCAGCGGGGAATTCACCATCGAGGTATCTGAGGAGGATCATTCTGATACTGAAGTCACCTAGAGGGTCCGGGATTCCGTTCCTCGCTCCCGAGCTGCTACAGCTGCCTAGCGGTCTCGTCGACTTGCTCGAAATAGTGCTCGAGAGTTGGCGGAGTATTTCCAGAAAGCTGCCATTGATGAAGACTCCGACAAAGAGTAGCTATTCATAATTGCTTGTAGTTTTATGAACTAGCTCATTGTAAACATTTTGCAAGTCTATGAAGAAGTATTTGATGCTGATTCTGCCATGTACCCTTCGGGGTTGTGTATGCCCAGGATATATATTGCTTTTATGCAGGTTCAAATAATATGGCGCCGATTTGGCGGAGTTGAAGTTACAAAGGTAGTGCTGCTGAAATTTCCTCATTCACAGGCGCCACCTTGGTGCGCCTACAATGTGCACCTACAAGGTGCGCCTACAAGGTGCGCCGACATGGTGCGCCTACAAGGTGCGCCTCTAAAAACGGCAGTTTTTGTTTCCTTTCCAGAAACGAATCCCTTTGATCCTCTATATATCCTCGTTTTCTACGAGAAATTCCGTCGCCTCCTCTGAAGAAAACGCAGTAGATGTTCCTGTCATTCAATCTTGCAGCTTTCTCTGAGCACGGGCATATATCACGTTATCATGGTACGTCATATTACCTCCATTTCACTACTGCAAACTGATTTTCTGTTCTTTCTTGCCCTCATAGCAAACTCCCTTGAATATATGTTGGATCATGCTTTTACTTTTGTTTTCTACTGGCTTTTGCATCTACTTATGACATGACATGTTTCCTCTGCTATACTATTTTGTAGATTTCTCTTGCTTTTTGCATGGCAAATTACGTTAGTTTCTTTGCAGATCTTCATATACATTGTAAAACTCCTTTGCATAGGTTTTCATCCTTTTGCATCTTTCTACCATGCTGCAAGCTAAAACTACGCATGTTGGAATGCATATTATGAAGTAACTCAGCCATTTGCAATTATCACTTGCTCCTTGTTGTGGCTCCTGTGTTCTGGCAGATTCTATATTGCCACCAGATTTTTATTTTACTACTGATCATTATTTTTTCTAAAAACAGATTTTGCTGATATATCCTGTCCTGCGGATTTTTCTCCTTGCTATTTGTTTCCATGGCAGATTTCTTTGTATTCTGTCTTCCTTGAACAGCATTTCACGTGCCTTTGCATCTAATTTCTTGCATGTAATATCTGGTTGCACTTTTCTTCATGATTGATTATTTTTCACTTCAACCACCAACTCCTGAAATTATTTGCATCTGCAGGGCTATCCCACCATGGGAACCCCAAAATATTGCTCGGAGGCCCTGCACGGCTGGATCGACGCCTTGACGTCTGAGGACCGAGAAAAGCCTAAAGCCTGGGGCATATCCTCCTCTCTCCTCAGCGTCTTCAAAGTGGAAGTCAACTGGCATATGCTATGCACTGTTGCCTGCTTCTGGAAGCCTGCTTTACTGTGTTTCGTTTTGGGCAGGTGGAACTGACTATCACCTTGGAGGAGGTCAAGCATATCTGTGGCTTGACACAATTTTTGCCTCCACCTGTATTTTTCTACCATGCCAGTTATGTTCATGTCGTGAGCCGCTTCACGGGCTATTCCTTGGAAGACTGTGAGAGAAGCATTATCTGCCACGATGGGCCCACACCCATGATTCGCTTAGACTTCTTTGATAGCATCATCGGTGCCCGCTCCTCCAATCCTCTATGGCTCCACTACTTCGTTTTGCACTTCCTTGGGGAGCTGATTTTCAGCCATGGCTGGACAACTATGGCTATTGAGGTGGCTGAGATTGCTTGGGCAGTAACCGTTTATCAAATTGATCTAGCCCCTGTTATCCTTGCTGAGACCTATGTCGGTCTAGTCCGGGCCCTGAAGCGCTCCCGCCACTTCTATGGATGTGGCGCTCTGGTGCAAGTAAACATCCTTCTTGCATTTCAAATTATTTTGCCGGGCTTGCTAACCATGACCTCCTTTTTGTCAGGTGTGGTATGCTGTTCATATCGGAATGATGATCATGCGTCCCCAGCCTTGTGTTTTTGAAGCTTATAGTCGCACCCACCATTCGAGGATGCTTCCAGGAGTCCTAGAATTATGTGACAAATTGCAGAATCTCACAGCACACGCGGTAACTTGGTGCATTCTAGCTCCAGCATCACGAACTTTCACAGCATTCTTCAACACTATAGACATACGGCTCGTGGTCCTGCCTGGCTTTTCTAGTGGTGTGGAGTATCATCCGATCAGGGTCCTCCATCAATTTGGCTTTCGCCAGGACTCCTTCGACCAAAGCCCCTGCCCTGATTGCTACAAGAAATATGCTGCGGGTTCTACTGCAACCACTACTGAGCTGGCTCGAAGAATGCATGATGGTGTCAGGTCTACCACTCTTACTCTTACTGCTGGTTCTGGCTGCACAACTGTGTATGAGACAGAGATACAGGAGTCGCGGCCCCTAAACGAGATTCCGCCCAGTGGCACCAACTTTACAGGGGCTAGCAGCTCAAAGAGGGCCCGCCGAGATTAGTTGATGATTGCACTGCTTAATAAGAACTTCTGTCTCTGATGCTATTTGCTTTATTTGTCCAGAACCACTATAATAATTTGCGTGCCCCTGATTACAAACATTCCACTTTAAGAAGTAATTATCATGACCCCTTCTTGAAATGTTCGCCATGCCATGACCAAGAAGGCAGCTGACATGCCCCTCGTCGAAAATGCGTGCAAAATGCTTTGTAAAATGAATGCAAATGCGTTGGACTAACGTGTCCCTCAACTGGATGTTATCTGACCAATAAGGCAGCTGGCATGCCCCTGGTCAAAAATGCATGCAAAATGTTTGAAAATGTGCCCTAGCTAAATGCTGATACGACTCATAAGGCAACTGACATGCCCCTGGTCGAAATGCGAAAACGAAATAAATAATGCCGTGCATATGCAAAGAAATGGCAGGTTAATACATTGGTGCCCTCAGCGCCGGGGGAGCCTATTCTGCCTACGATAGGAGGTGACACTGTCCTCGACTCACGTGATACTAGCCTAAGTGCTTAGGTTATTGGTGGCTCTCACTCACATAATATAGGCTTCATGCCAAGTTTTTGGACCTTATGCCTACTTTTTATAAGGAACCATTTTCTTTTCTCCCTCTTAGACATGCTTACACACCCTACCCCTGCTTGGAGGCAGTACACCTATACTAAAGGGGGATGGCTGCCTTTTCTTTTGCAAAAGGGCTGGCTAGTCCCTTAGAACATGTGGGCTTAGAAGGTGTAGCCTCCGACTCCTCTCCAAGTTATAGGGTGGGAGTAGGATAGTTTGCATATCTCTCTCAGTGGAGCTAACTTCTGTCTGCGACTTCTTTCTTCTTATTTCTTGTATGCTCCGAGGTCTGTATTTTTTTTATCTCTCTCTTTTTTACTCTCTCTCTAGACCAAACATTTCAACTCCCTCTGGAGGCATAAGTCCCAGGGAAACTTGTTCACTTCGTCCATAAATCTGAAATCACTCCCTCACACCCTAAGCTCCTAGGGTAGTAGCACATGGGGAGGACTGGACACATCTCGCAGACAGACTCCCAATTTCCTCATTGGGCAAATGATGACATGCAATAAAAATAAAAAAATGCAAGACATTATGCAAGGCGTGGCTCACAGTGCATATCTTTGAGCAGGACGGCACCTCCAGATAGGGCTTCTTTTACCACAAAGGGTCCACGCCAGTTGGGCCTAAATTTTCCCCGCGTATCCCGCAAGTGAATAGCGTGCAAGACCAGATCCCCTGGTTCAAAGCTTCTGGGACCGACTTTTTTCTGATATGCTCGGGCCATTCTTTTCTGATAGCACTGGGCATGATGGAGGGCTTGCAACCTATGCTCATCAATTAAATCAAGCTGAACATTGTGGTCTTGTATCCATTCAGCTTCCTCTAGTTCTACCTCCCTCAAGGTTCTTCAATGATGGAATCTTTACTTCAAAGGGAAGAACTGCCTCCATGCCATACGCCAACGAATAAGGCGTTGCTCATGTGGATGTGCGGATGGAGGTTCTATAAGCCCAAAGCGCGTAAGGCAGCTGCTCATGCCAATCTTTGTGGGTTTCAGCCATTTTCTTCAAAATCTTCACGAAATTCTTATTGGCCGATTCCACCGCTCCATTCATCTAGGGTCGATAGGGGGAGGATCTGTGATGTCAGATTTTGCAACTCTGGAGAAAATCCTCAACCCTTTCCGCTATAAAGTTAGTGCCATTGTCTGAAATAATAGCGAAAGGGACCCCATATCTGGCGACAATATTGTTTCTGATAAATTTCTCTGTTATGGCTGCTG
>JAMKQA010024781.1:0-11138 GCA_024699735.1 Posidonia australis
ATCTTTCGGAATGAACAGATCAGGTAATACACCCAACGTGAAGTACAACGCACCTTAGAGAACCCGACGATGGGCGAGAGGAGGAGGCTATGTTCGACGACTATGTCTGTAAAGGAGGTGCTGTGGAGTTGGCACGTCGGAGGAGAAGCACGTCGGAGGAGGCGCTATAGTGGAGAAGGAGGAGGTGTTACGGAGGAGGTGGACGAGTGAGAGTAAGAAAAGGGCAAGTGAGAGTAGGGTAAGAAGAAATGGGAAAACGAGCCGCACTTGAGTATTTTAGATCTGATTTAGCGAGGACATGTACTCGTTATGTCCTCACTAAATAAAAAGCGAGGATTTTGCGAGAAAAAATTCTCGCTAAATACTCACCATATTATAGCGAGGTAATGTTCTCGCTACGTCCTCGCTATATGTTCTCGTTATATTTTTGCGAGGACGTTTCTTCGCTAAGTCCTCGCAAAATGAAGATTTTCTAGTAGTGTAAGTGGTTTAGAAATATAAGAAGATTAATATAATCAGTAAGTTACATTTTCGCTTAATGCTAACATTATTCTCATTTATTGATAATTGAGGTTCTCTTATTATTGCATTAACAAATACACAATATGAAAACACAAGATTCTAACAAAACCATATATGACATGATATGAAGAAAGGAAATGAATATGACAAAAAGGACATGAATAATTAATATTGCTCTTAAATGTAATTAATGGGCAATGCATGCATGTATTTTAATTTTATATATAAGATGATTTTGTCTTATATATAGGATCTTAATTTAAAATGAGATATAAAATTTATTTTTTGGGTAAATAAAATATAAATAATCAAATATTTTCTTTTTTATAGGAGTTTTTATTTATTTAATTCTTAAAAGACATGTAAAAAATTCTATATGAATTTTTTATAGTTGATTATTCAATATATATATATATATATAAAGATATTCATAGCGTTTAATATAAATTTAATGTCACAAACAAATAGCATTAACAATTGAGGTTTTCTTATTATAACATTAACAGATATAAGTTATGAAAATTCCAAAGTCTAACAAGTCTATGTATGAAATGATGTTAAGGAGAATGAATCTGATAAAAAGGACATGAATAAGTAATATTGCTCTTAAATGTAATTAATGGATAGTACATGTATATATTTTTATTTTATTATTGAACAAACTTAGAAAATGGAAAGTCATGAAATTCATAGATTTGTTGAGAAATAACTGAAACAATTGAACTTTCCAAAATTGATTTTACTTGTTTATTTTTATAGTTGATTGGTTAAAAAAAAAATATATATATATAAAAATGCTTGTGACATTAAATATAAATTATGCATATACATCCAACTGAGTTAGTAAATGTATTATTATAAATCTTTATTTGTCATTAGTTAAGTGGCATACATCTCTTTCTAAATTAAATACATATGAAACATAAGATAAATTTACCTTATATAGAGAATCATAGTCGTAAAGAAGATATGAAATTTATTTTTTTATGGTAAATAAATAAAAAAAATAAAATTAAACATTATCTTTTTATAATAGTTATATTTATTACAGTACTTAAAAAACAAATGTAAAAAATTTTATAATTTTTTTTTCTAATTGATTGTTCAAAATGAAAAAATATATTAAAGGTTGTTTATGATATTGAATATATATTTCACATAGGTATTTAATAATATTAATAAGTACATTATTATAAATCTTTAATATTAATTACTTAATCGGCAATTAGTAATATAACATACATATAGAGAAGTTACTTGATTAGATGGTCAAAAAATCCGACCCGAATACTCTCTCAAGAGGAATCTAGAACCTTCTGAAAAGTCATCACCACCTCCTCACTGTCTGGAAACCCTAGCATCTCCATTCCTATATAAACTTCACACCTCCGCCTCCCCAGAAGGACAAATAAGAGGTCTCTAGCTTCTTCTCCCTCCACGCCTCTCATTCCCTAGTTTTCCGATCTAATCCAAGCGAGAGAGAGGGAGACATGGCCAGCAAGGCTGATGGTCCCGCGATCGGGATCGACCTCGGCACCACCTACTCGTGTGTGGGGGTATGGCAGCACGACCGGGTGGAAATCATCGCCAACGACCAGGGGAACAGGACGACGCCGAGCTACGTGGCATTTACCGACTCTGAGAGGCTGATCGGGGACGCTGCCAAGAACCAGGTCGCCATGAACCCCATCAACACCGTTTTCGGTGAGATCTTCCGCCATTTTTGGTCTTTTTTTTTGTTGTACTCCGGATCTTGTTTAGAACTAGTTGTTCTGATGCTGTGTGATCGAAAGTTTTGGTTTTATGATGATTCGGTGCTGTTTGTGATGCAATGTTATTGAATGTTCGTATTTTTGGGCTTGTTAGATGTGTTATTCTCTAGGGTTTTCGTTGATGAGATGTTGTTGAAAGTTCCTTTTATTTTGGGCTTGTCAGATGTGCTCTTCTCGTGGGTTTTCGATGCAATCTTTTTGTGTTATATGGTTTTTGATTTGCTATCTGTAGCATTTATACTTTGTAGGTTCATATACCAAGGTGAAGCTGTTTTCTTTTACTCTAGCTGTTTGTTTTTTGTTCTTTGGCAAGTTGGATTGTATTATGTAGTGTAATTGTCACTATGCGCCGTCGTGTTGGGTGCTCGTTGTGTTGTATTATGGTATATATTGTGACTTTAGATTTGTACTGTACTTTTGGGAATACGTTGTCTTACTTTAATAGTCTTGCAAATTAATTTTTAGAAATTTACGACGTGATAGATCAATTTATAAGTATTTTCATGAGTTCTTAGAATAAAACGAGAAGTCAGTTTATAATCAATAGACATTTTTACAGACTGCATGATTATTGCAATGTGCAATATGTATATTGGATTTTTTGTTGAAGTGAAAAATATGCTGACAGTCGTTGATCTGTTTATATTGCCATATGTAAATTTAGCTTAGCCAGAACATCATGGATATGTTTAATCCATTTAGATCAAAACTGAATCCAGTTGTGCCACATACATGTTTTGGTAACATCTACCAGTTTTAGTAAGATGTAACTCTGACATAAATGGTGTACTGTCATACACCTCAGCACTTTGTACCTAAGTGTAGAATGCTTAGTGTTTTGTGTTCGCTATCCCAGTGTTTTAATTACCTTTTGTAGTTTTTGAAGAATTCCTCTCGTCCTTTATCAGTTGTCACTCTATTTTAAAAATTTTATTTGATTTTTTAATCGCACTGCTTGCCCATTTTTATCAACTTCATGGTATTTTTACTGGCCTATTTTTATTGGTAAATTTTATTCTTTATATGTTTGTACCCCCCATGAGTTGTAACCTTTAACACGAAATTCGTACTTATTGTATGCTGCAGATGCCAAGCGCTTGATTGGCAGACGGTTCAGTGATTCTGCTGTACAGAGTGACATAAAACATTGGCCTTTTAAGGTCTCTGCTGGCCCTGCTGAGAAGCCTATGATTAATGTTTTGTACAAGGGAGAGGACAAACAGTTTGCTGCAGAGGAGATATCATCAATGGTTTTGATTAAGATGCGTGAGATTGCTGAAGCCTACCTTGGATCTACCATCAAGAATGCTGTGGTGACAGTTCCTGCCTACTTCAATGATTCACAGCGTCAAGCTACCAAGGATGCTGGTGTTATTGCAGGCCTCAATGTCATGCGTATCATCAATGAGCCAACTGCTGCTGCTATTGCTTATGGTCTTGACAAGAAGGCAGCCAGCGCTGGGGAGAAGAATGTTCTCATCTTTGACCTTGGTGGTGGAACTTTTGATGTGTCCCTTCTCACCATTGAGGAGGGTATCTTTGAAGTCAAGGCCACAGCAGGTGACACCCATCTTGGAGGGGAAGATTTTGATAACAGAATGGTGAACCACTTTGTTCAAGAGTTCAAAAGGAAGAATAAAAAGGATATCACTGGCAACGCTAGGGCTCTGAGGAGGTTGAGGACTGCATGTGAAAGGGCAAAGAGGACACTCTCTTCTACTGCTCAGACCACTATTGAGATTGATTCCTTGTTTGAGGGCATTGATTTTTATTCCACCATAACTCGTGCTAGGTTTGAGGAACTTAACATGGATCTTTTCAGGAAGTGTATGGAGCCAGTGGAGAAGTGTTTGAGAGATGCTAAGATGGACAAAAGCAGCATTCATGATGTCGTGCTTGTAGGGGGATCTACTAGGATCCCAAAGGTTCAGCAGCTCCTACAGGATTTCTTTAATGGGAAGGAGCTTTGCAAGAGTATCAACCCTGATGAGGCTGTTGCCTATGGTGCTGCGGTCCAAGCTGCCATTTTGAGTGGTGAGGGCAATGAGAAGGTTCAGGATCTGCTGCTTTTGGATGTTACTCCTCTCTCACTTGGATTGGAGACAGCTGGAGGCGTCATGACTGTATTGATCCCCAGGAACACCACCATTCCCACTAAAAAGGAGCAGGTATTCTCAACATATTCGGATAACCAGCCTGGAGTGTTGATCCAGGTCTATGAGGGTGAGAGGGCCAGGACCAAGGACAACAACCTTCTTGGGAAATTTGAACTCTCCGGCATTCCTCCGGCCCCCAGAGGTGTTCCCCAGATCACTGTCTGTTTCGACATTGATGCAAATGGTATCTTGAATGTCTCCGCTGAGGACAAAACCACCGGGCAAAAGAATAAAATCACCATCACTAACGACAAGGGCAGGCTGAGTAAGGAAGAGATTGAGAAGATGGTCCAAGAGGCAGAGAAGTACAAGTCGGAGGATGAGGAGCACAAGAAGAAGGTTGAGTCGAAGAATGCACTGGAGAACTATGCCTACAACATGAGGAACACTATCAAAGACGAAAAGATTGCCTCAAAGGTTGATGCTGCCGACAAGAAGAAGATTGAGGATGCCATTGAAGCTGCAATCCAGTGGCTGGACGGCAACCAACTTGCAGAGGCGGATGAGTTCGAAGACAAGATGAAGGAGCTGGAGAGCCTCTGCAACCCTATCATAGCTAAGATGTACCAGGGCACTGGCGGAGACATGGGTGCTGGCATGGATGAGGATGGTGCTCCGGCCAGTTCGGGCCCAGGGCCCAAGATTGAGGAGGTGGACTAAACTGGGGGTCGTTTTAGCTGTTCTTATTTTGGTTTTTTCGTGTTTATGTGCGATGAATTTCTGCTTAACTTTAAATTTGCATTGTTATGGTGACACATGGCCGTGTGGCCGTGAATTTTGATGTTAAGCTCTGGATTTTGATTGATATAATCTTAAATTACCATAGTTATTCTCTCCTGATCTGAGAGCTTCTCAAGTTATTATTTTTGGTTTTCTTGTTGGTTCTTTATTCTCGTTTAGCAATTGTTGTGGTTACGGCCTTTTTAGTAGCAGATTCAGACATTTGTTATTGCTACGTTAGTTGTTACCATGTAGTAGTTGGGTTCCATACACTATTCCTTGTAATCCTTCTGAATGGTTTGTTTTTCGTTGCCGTTGTAACCTTTCATCCGAAGATGTACGTCTATTACTTGAACAGAATTTGAAGTATTTACCTTCACCTACTACAATGTCGTCAAGAACTAGTTCTGATTTGTTCACACTCTTTCCCTTCGTCCTCTGGGTTTCGTCAACATTTTCGTCTGGTTGAGTTTCATGACATCGTCCGTTCCCCTTCTAGCCGAAGATGTGGTCCATACCTAATTACAATTTTAAGTATTTATGGTCACCTACAACAACCACATAAGCTACTTGTTTTGGTTTTCTTGAACTTTTTCCTTTCTTCTTGTTGTTCCGTCAAACATTTTCTTCTCGTTGACTTTGAGCTACAATCATAGTATCGTACATATATATATATATATATATATTTGAAAGATGCGTAAAGGACCAGAATTATTGTACATGATTGGTGTTCACATCTCTTGCAAACGCAAGGAACGGATTTCTATTACTACGGAAACACCAACTTCCTGGAAATTGTGTTCATTGTCAACGAAATTACTCTGCTTGTGGATGTCCTCTTCACCAGTTAAATTTTCCGTTGCTTCTCTTCAACTTCATTCCTTCCTCTCATTATTTTTCGGATTCTGATTTTTGCTTGAGAGAACGAATATGGAGAAGAAGGGAGAAGGCCCAGCAATCGGAATTGATTTGGGTACAACCTGCTCATGTCTTGCAATTTGGCAGCATGGTAAGGTGGAAATCATTGTCAATGCCCATGGAAACCGGACTACTCCGTCTTATGTCGCCTTCTCCGGCGAGGACTGTCTTGTTGGCGATGCTGCCAAGAACCAGGCTGCCAGGAACCCATCTAACACTGTCTTCGGTTAGCTCAAGCTTCCTTGTCCTGTTACCACACATCCCTTGCTCAATTTCTCATGATTCTTAAATTGATCTTTTAGATGCGAAGCGATTGATTGGTAGAAGATTTAGCGAGTCAATTGTCCAGGAGGAGACGAAATTTTGGCCATTCAAGGTCGTTGGTGTTAGTGGCGATGACAGGCCGATGATTGTTATCGAGTGTGCCGGAGAGGAAATGAAGTTTGCTCCTGAGGAGATCTCTTCCATGGTCCTCTCCAACTTGCGAGAGGCGGCCGAAGCATATATTGGTACAATTGTTAAGAATGCCGTGATCACTGTCCCAGCGTATTTCAACAATTCCCAGCGCCAGGCCACCAAGGATGCCGGCGTTGCCGCCGGCCTGAACGTCTTGCGAGTAATCAACGAGCCAGTGGCGGCAGCTGTAGCCTATACAACGGACAACAAGCTTTCTGGTGGTAGCGATGGGCACACGAAGAACGTCATTGTCTTTGATCTTGGTGGTGGTACCTTTGATATCTCAATCCTTGTGATCAGTGGCAGTGGTGGCGTCGAAGTGGTTGCCACAGCCGGAGACACGCATCTCGGTGGCAATGATTTCGACAAACGTCTGGTAAACCACTGCATCTGGGAGTTCGAGAGGAGACATGGCAAAGACCCGAGCTGCAGCCCAAGAGCTCTCAGGAGGTTGAGGACAGCTAGTGAGAAAGCGAAGACGGCACTTTCATTTGCTGCTGAAACAACGGTTGATCTCGAATCCTTGTTCGATGGTGTCGATTTCCAATGCACAATCACCTCTGCCAAGTTTGAGGAGCTCAACATGGACCTGTTCGAGAAGTGCATAGAACTTGTTGGCGGGTGCTTGACAGATGCAGACATGGCGAAAGACGACGTCCATGAGGTGTTGCTCGTCGGCGGATCTACTCGGATTCCCAAAGTCCGAGAGCTACTGCAGGAACTCTTCCCTGAGACCACCAAGCTCTGCATGGGAATTAATCCCGACGAGGCAGTCGCCGGTGGTGCTGCCATCTACGCAGCAGCGCTCGGTGGGGACGGAACCCAGGCGGTGGATGATCTCGACACATTTCCTACGGACATAACACCTCTCTCACTTGGCATACGAACTGCCGGAGGAAAGATGAGCGTCCTGGTCCCAAGGAACACTGCCCTTCCCATCAAGAAAGAGAAGGTGTTCACAACCTCTTTCGATGACCAGACAGCCATCAGATTCCAGGTGTTCGAAGGTGAGGGAATTCTCACCTGCAACAATAACCTCCTCGGCATATTCGAGCTCTCCGGCATACCGAAAGCCCCTCGTTCGGTGGCTCACGTCATGGTGCGCTTCGACATCGATGAAGATGGCATCTTGGTCGTGTCGGCCGAGGACCAAAACAGCAAGGGAATGGCGAAGATGACGATCACGGATAGGAACGGCTGGTTAGGCCGGGATGCGAGGAAGAGGATGATTAAGGAGGTCAAGGATGGCGATGCTGAGGGTGACGATATCAGGAGGAAAGTAGACGCCAGAGTTGAGTTAGAGAAATGTGCTAATGAGCTGAGGAATGTGGTCAGGAGCGACAAAGTGGCAGCGAGGTTAGAGGTCGCCGACAAGGAGAAGGTTGAGAATGAGATAAGCCAAGTTCTTGCGTGGCTGCGGAACCAGCAGTTCGCGGAGGTTAAGGTGTTGGATGACATGAGGGAGGAATTGGTGGGTATCTGCAGGCCAATTCTCTACGGCAACACTAGTTCCAAGACTAATGATGAGACTATCGACGATGGTGGACGGCGTTCCGACAAAAGGTTCTGGAAGTTCTGGGCGAGCCGTGCACCGGCAAGAGCGAAGAAAGCTTAGAAGGATCACAGAGAAATTAAGCTCGTGTTTGTTTTTTTTTTTTTTTTTTGTTAACGGTAAACTATCATAGATAAGTCCCTCGGGTATATAGACCTAAGGAGATCAAAACCAGTACAAGATTGTTTAATAGTACATTTCTTTGAAGTTGAACTTCTAATTCAAAAATTATATCAGCCAACACAGGTCATCAGAAAAAGTAATAGTATCTCAAAAAATTGTAAACGACGACTAACAAGGAGTTAATCATTAATCGGATTATTATCCATATGGACAGAGAAGATCTGTGGTGAATCTAAAATCATGCTGCTAAGATTTGCTGTGGTGGTAAGTTCAGAATCGCAGGATTGCTGGAAGGAGTTGATTGAGCAGAGAGCATCATCTTTATCAAAACCTGAAGCCAGAGAATCTATTCAGTCATGAATAAGAGAAAAAAATTCATTTATAAGTAAGTTAGGACCTTTGCAGTCTCCTCTAAAGATGCAGTTATTTCTTTCTTTCCAAATAGTTTACAAAATGATTTAAATCAGAATCAGCAGTCTTTGGTAGATAGCTTAAGTTTGAGAGAAAGAGTAAGTGTAAATAGATCAGTAATGGAAAACACTGTAAGATAAAGAGATTTCTGTATGAATGTACTCCAAATGGTCGTGTTTGTTGCTAAGAAACATATCATAGAGGATTTAGTTATTTGAAAAAACTGTAACAGAATCATATGCAAATTATTCTTTTTCATGAACGCTTCGGATTAGCATTCATATACGTTGCATGGTATATTTCTTCATGATATTGTTTGGAGGATTAAAATTTTTGTTAAAGGTAACATCACAAATCTATTAATTACTATGATTGTTTGCACGAAATGTTTATAATTAAGAATATGATTAACCTTTAGAAATTACATTTTTGTTCATTTTTGTCTATTTTCGAACTGATTCATGTTAAACCATATAATCCTAAGCCAAAAGGTAAAATAAAGAAAAGGAGTGAAAATTTGAAAAGAAGAAAGCTACATTTGCAAAATATTTTGATAGAAATGTGTTGCAGACTACCTTTAAACATTCAACAACCTATCACCTTAGACCCACGTATCCTGACTATCTTTAAAAGTAAAAATGTAATGATCTAATTTTACAATCTTGGTCTGTTAGTTAAGTGTCTGTCTGAAATCAATATAAACACCTACCACTTAATTTGATCTAATTTTATTCATCAAATATATCTATATATATATAATAATAATAAAATAATCTAAAAAAAAAATCTAATCTTTTAGATCTTCCAAGTCTTTTAATCTCTAATCGACTTGATTCAATAAGCATATATAAATGATATTTAAATTAAAACTTCGATTAGAATATATCTTCACATTTCTGTATTTTTAATCTTCAGTAATTATAACTTAGGCAATCTTTACAATAAACAGTTCTACATTGACATCAGATAATCTTTTCCTCTTTGGTTACTCCACGTTTTTAATTAAGTAGTCATTTCCTAGGTAACACTTTCATAAAAAACTTTTTTTTAACTTGAAACTTGATATAGTTAATATTCTAATATCAATTGCTTGATAAGTTAATAATAGAACATAAATATCAGTAACAAGAGTATTTAAAAGAAACTTGATAAATTCTTTTTAGATCTGAATGAAAGGAGTAGAATATGAAAATAAAATTTATGAATAATACTTACATCAATTATTTATAATTTTATCATAAACTCAATTATATATACTTTTCATTAAACATCAGTCTAGAAAATTCATATTTTCAACTCCAATAACCCATTTTCTGACAACAATCTATTAAAGACAAAGTTGTAAAATATTACGTCATCTTTCTAACGCATCTCATAAAATTCTAAGTTACATAATAAAAGTTATTATCAAAATAAGATCTATAGCATGGATAGGATAGAATTTTACCTCATGCTTTTATTGTTATCAACATCAATTTTTTTTTCTTACTTTTTTTCTTACCTATGCTATGAATTTTCTCAAAATATTTTTTTGAGAAAACAATATTACATGATAACACGAGAGTGCATTGGAAAAGCTCACTGGTTCCATCTTTAATGGCTTTAATGGTAAATATTGTGAAACGAAACTAGAGGTGGTGGTGCTCTATATATATTTACTACGGTTAAATACCTAATATAACTTTCCTTCTCATTCATCTAATATTAAGAGTATTAAGACGTCAATTCCTAGAACTTCTGAGTACTTCATATTATGTTTTCTATACTAATAATTGTTTAAATTATTTTAAATCGTTTAACTCATGTCAACCATTTATAAAGCGGGTTGCTTTCGAGTTAAATACAGGATCATGTGTTGACATGGAGTTCAACCTGAACTCAAGCAATCTTCAGTTGGGTCTAATTATTTTTTTTTGATATCGGTATGTATATATTTTCTTCTTGCGGTCCGTGAGATTCGAACTTGGAAGGGACGTGGAAGTTCCACTCTTCTTGGTCAACTGCATCATGGTAGTTGGTTAACTGGGTCTAATTATTAAATGGTGGAAGTTTTTTTTTTTGGCAATAAACTCAATGAGGAGATTATATGTATATTATATCAGTAACATAATGGTATACTCAGGACAATGCCTCATTGTTACAGTGGCTGGGAGAACTTCAAACTTGTCACAGATCCCAGGTTCGAATCCTAGAACATGCAGAAATATTTCGCAGTAGCTGGGAGATGGTATAAACTCGTCACGTCCCCCCACCCCCCACTCTAATACAACATCAAGCCAATGACTTTGAGACAATGACTTACATGTATGCCTGCTTTCATTAAAATAATTGCTCATCCATCTAGATATTAATCTAAAGCATAGAACAATCATAAATTTACACCTGTAATTTAACTAAGTTGCACTAAACTATCATCGATTCGCTTGAGTTGTATGTAATGTCCAATACATGTACATGTGAAAAGTGCTATGTAACTCGTTAAATCAATACTGCGAGGATATATCCTCG
>JAMKQA010024784.1:0-11096 GCA_024699735.1 Posidonia australis
CACCTTCCTCGTGCGTAACAGGGATCCTTACCCGCATTCTGGTTTTATTTCGTAGACTTGTCCTTTTCTTTTGTTTTTGCATGATTTTTCATGTTTTGGTTTTCCTTGTCTTCCATAATAGATTAGGTGGCAACTCCATTTTGTTTTTTTCTTTTTTCGACATGATTTTGCCATCCGATTTCGCATTCATTTGCGGAATCTCCTCGTCGGCATGGTTACACCGTCTCTTACATTAGATCCCCTGCTGCTCCAGCAGATGTCCGCCCGCCCCTGCAGTACCAAGTAGTTTATGCACCCACGCCTACACCTTGAGCACCGCATGCATCGCATATCACCCCGACTGCCACACCAGTATATCATAACCCACTGGCTAGGACGCGCCCACCGTTTGCACATCCACAGTCGAAGCGACAACGCCGTGATCGACGCCACTATACCCCTTTAGTGGAGCCGTTGAGCATGGTATTCTCTAAAGTCGCGTCTTTGCTGAGGTTGCTGGAGGTACGCCCTCTGCCTAATCTACTGCCAGCCTGGTACAATGCTAATGCTTTCTACAGTTTCCATCGTGTGGCTGGCCACACGACGGACAATTCTTTGACACATAGGGACGCTGTCCAGGATTTGATTGACCAGAAGGTCATTATAATTGACACCTAGGCAGCTACCCCAGCACATCCCCCAGCAGCACACCCTACACAGCAGGCACAGCCAGCACACCCCAGCATAGTTAGTCAGCCTTTGCCGCAGCATCCGCCACCGGGAGCGCCAGGTTCCTCGGGAGTTAATTTTATTTCTTTTGTTCCTTCTGGGTGAGTTTCTTCTCCTATCTGTCCTACCGCTTTGATTCATGATGTATCTTCTCCTTTTCCCCACCATTTGTATCGTTCCTTCCTCAATAATGCTGAGGAATCTATTTCTGTGATCTGTCCTACTGCTAAGTCGGAGAACCCTGAGGTGCCACCTATAGCTCATCCCCTGTCTCCAGCTCCAGTCTATTTAGCAGCCTGGCCCCAATCCAGACCAACACAACCAGTACGCCCTCGGATCCACCAATACCCTCACTAGTACTACCAGCACCCCCAGGTAAATACCCCTGCTCGCCCTAATCCTTCCACCTCACCTATATAGTTAGCAGCCCGTCCCCCAGTTGTTGTTACTCTGACCCGCGACACACATCGTGTTCCTTACAATTATGCCACAGGAATGTGTGCAGAGGTGACGCGATCGGGTAGAGTATACAAACCCCAGCCACCAGGCCTAACCCCTTAACGCAAGTCCCTAACCAGTTGCAGGCCAGTCATCTAGGCCACTAGCACCTATAGCAGTAACCCCTGCCCGATCCCAGGCACATTCTCCTCAGTCGCCTAGGCCTAGAGTAGCCCCGTCCTGTCCTACCACTAGCAACCAACCTTCAGCTGACATCACTGCCCAGCTAAAGAAGGCTAGAGCCGATATTTCCATTTGGGACCTAATCCATACATCGGTCGAGCATAGGGAAGCTTTCCTTAGGGTCTTTCAGGCAGCCCGTGTATCCCAGTACATAGAGCCTGCTACCCTTGAGAACATGGTAGGAATGATCGCGGCACCTCGGGTTATCTCCTTCTCCAGCCAAGCACTACCTCCTTCTGGCACCAATCACAATTCTCCCTTGTTCATCACTGCACAGTATCAAAGTTTTCGCATCCCCCTCACACTGGTGGACAATAGAGCAGGCCTTAATGTCTGCCCCTTGCGCACAGCAAATGCACTCGGATTCAAGTCCGAGGACATTATACCAGCCGTGAAAGGGATGACATTTTTGATAACACGCATCATGATGCGCTTGGGATTCTTATCATTCCCCTAACCATTGGCCCTGCTCGCTTTGATGTGGAGTTCTACGTCGTTGATATTGAACCTTCTTTTAATCTCTTGCTTGGACGCCCTTGGCTTCATAAGCATAAAATCATTCCTTCAACCCTCCATCGCATGATTAAGTTCTGTTGGGATGACAACGTCGTTGTTGTCCTGGCAGAAGACATGGAGAAGGTTGAGTCTGTCTCAGCTTTAACCCCGCAGACTATTCACTTCGAGCCTAAGCCCACTGATGTTCTCTTTCGGGTTAATCGGTTTGAACCGGTTAATTTCATTCCGCCCTCGGAGCTTGCCGACCATTTGGTCATTTCTGGCAACCCCCACTTGATGATCGACAACCTGTGTCACAAATGGGGATATGAGAAAGGATCACTTCTTGGGCTTTATGGTGAGGGAATCGTCGAGCCGATTGAAGTCGAAGAATGGGTGGAGAAAGACGGTTTAGTTTACAAGCGATGCAGTCAAAAAAAGGGATCGCAGCGCCAGGGTAAGCCTTCCAGGATGATTATTCCACGAGATTTATCCAACTTTGTTAGCGCAGGCATCATGGATCCAAACAGCAGTTCCAATACAGTGTCAGCATCACCAACCTAGATCTGCCTAGAGGGTTCGTATCAAGATAACAGCCAGCCAGAACAACAGAGTATATGACAGGGGGTCATGCAGAGCAGAAAGCAAGCAAAGCAGTCAGATCCTGGTCCAAGAGACAAACTCAGATAATGATATCGAGGATCTGGACCTGTTATTTCAAGAGTAGCTAGACATACTTGCAGAAGATATAGCAGAGCATGATCGTAGAAGGAAGGGCAAAGCGGTTGTTACAGCACCACCAGCAGACACACCAGTACCACCCCAGGACCAGGCTTCAATTATGGTCCTGCAAGAAATAGATGAGAGGGATACTAGACCATTGGAGTTAATTTCCTGTCAGCCGGGAGGCGGGTCTAGTTGGTATTGGCAATATAGGCCTCACCTTGAGGGTGAGGATCAGAATCATGAAGCAAGCACGAGTGGGACAGATGGCGGCCCCATCAGTCTACAGCAGAGCAACCGCTAGCAAACAAAATTCTGTACAGTTAGCAAAGAAAATGGTAAATCAGAAAACAAGAATAAAGAGGCATCCACATCGGAGGCAGAGACTCTTAGCTCCTCAGATTATCTGGACGGGGAAGCACGAGCAAACAAATATCGCTAATCAGTTCGGGGCCTCTTTGAACTGCTAGCCTCCATGAAATTGGTGCCACTAGGCGGAATCTCGCTCAAGGGCCACGTCTCTCTTATCTCAGCCTCTTATCCAGCTGTGCAGCTAGAGCCTTTGATGATGGCAAGACTAGAGGACTTGATACCAGCACTCATTCGTCGGGCCAACTCAGCAGTGGATGCATTTGAGCCTACAACATGCTTTTTCAGTCCATCCGGGCAAGGGCTATGCTCAATGGAGTCCTGGCAGAAGCCGAATTGACGAAGGACCCGGACGGGCTGAAACTCCACGCCACCAGAGAATCCAAGGTGGACCACGAGTCGCATGTCTGTGGCGTTAAAGATGGTAGTAAAATTCTATGATGCAGAGGATACGATGCACCATGTCACAGAATCCGCATCAAGATTCCGCAGTTTGTCACACAGCTCATGCACCCCCGGGAGTGACCTCGATTGATGGGTGCGGCTATAGGCTTCAAAGGCGGAAGGTTGAGGGTGCAAAATTTTCATTCCCATATGGGCGGCAAACCAAACCTGGCAAAAAAGGAACCATGGTTAATGAAAGCACAACAAAATATTATTAAATATTGTCAATGATCTGCTTACTTGCACCAAGGCGCCACATCCATAGAAGTGGTGGGAGCGCCTCAACGCCCGATCCAAGCCGACGTAGGTTTTGGCAAGAAGGATAGGGGCCAAGTCATACTGGCGAACAACTACCACCCAGGCTATTTCTGCTACCTCAATAGCCACAGTTGTCCAGCCATGGCTAAAGATCAGCTCCCCAAGAAAACGCAGCACAAAGCAATACAGCCATAGAGTACCCATGGAGGAGCGGGAACCAATGATTGAATCGAAATAGTCCAAGCGCACCATGGGTGTAGGACCATCTCTGCAGATGAGCTTCTCCTCACAAACCTCTTTGGCAATACACGTGAGCCGGCTCACGACGTGTACATAACTGGCATGGCAGTAAAACACTGCCGAGGACATGAACAGGGACAGGCCACAAATTCGCCTGACTTCCTCCAGAGTTAGAGTCATCTCCACTTTCCCAAAGCGGAAAACATGTAGAGCTGGTTTCCAAAATCAAGCCATGGCACATAGCAAATGCCAGTTAACCTCCACTTTGGCTATACTCAGGAGGGAAGAAGAAATACCCCAAATCCGGAGTTGCTTCCGGTCATCGGCTGTCAAAGCATCGATCCAGCCAAGCAAGGCGTCAGAGCAGTGCCTGGGGGTCACCATGGTGGGATAGCTCTGCAGGCACAGATTTGAACCAAATATGGCATTAAAAGATGGAACCAGACATAAGCATGGGCAAAGCATAGCAATCTAGCATGATGTGATACAAGAAACATATGCAAAAAATCAAGAAGCATTGTTCCAAAGTCTGCAGCCATGGAAGTGGTATAAAACAAGCAAATCTGCATAGACATGTAACGTAAAGCAAGCAAATCTGCAAAGACAAGTAACAGGAAAAATCAAGCAAATCTGCATAGACATGTAACAGAAACACAAGCAAATCTTCAAAGACATGTAGCAGGAAAGCAAATCTGCAAGGACATGTAGTAGGAAGAGAACAAAATCTGCAAAGGCCAGTAACAGAAAACATGTAAAACAGAAAAACTCATACCATCGTGATGCAGAATCCGCGTCTAAAAAGATCAAAAAAACGAGCAAAGGTGAGGAAGTAGGGTCTGTCGTTGGGTTTTTTTTAGAGAGGGCGGCGCTACCTCTCGCAGGATGCAGTCTTATATAGAAGACCAGGAAGGGTTTTCAGCAAAAACGGAAAACAAAACCCGCCATTTCTGGAGACGCACCTATGAGGCGCACCTATGCGGTGCACTGAGGCGGCGCACCTAGGTGGCGCCTGGAATGACAGCAAATTTCAGCAGCACCCGTTCAGAATGTTGACATCGCCAAAATCGACGCCATTTGCTTAACCCTGCATGGAATATACTGTTTGCATACAACCTGCACATACAAAACCCCGAGGGGCACATCGCAGAATTAGAAATTTTCTTATACATTTTTTTAGAAGAACGTTACAAAGTTCCATAGTTATTACAGAATTTCCAGCAAAATTACAAGATAAAGCTACTCTTCCTCTGAGTCTTCTTCATCAGACGCTGCCTTTTGGAAATACTCGGCCAAGAGTCTATTGCCTCGTCGAGTGATTCGGCGTAACCACTGAGCAGCTGTGGCAGCCTGTGTGCGAGGAGCAGAGTTGCGAACTACCTAGGTGACCTCGGTGTCTGAACGGTCCTCCTCAGACGCCTCCATAGTGAAATCCCCACTACTGGCTACATTCCCTCTCTGAGCAGGAAAATCTTGCTGCAAAAGCAAACCTGTGTTAGCAATAAGAATTTTTAAAATGGCAGTAGAGGCAGAAGAGAGAAGCATACCTTAATGATGTTGCGCCAGCGCAGCTCCTACAAAATAATAGAGGTGTCAGATATTGTCAGGATGGCAGGTTGCAAAGTAAGAATTTTACCCTTTTCCGACGGATGTCAGCATAGAAGGCCCCAAACTGCTCCTCGAAGCCCTGTGAATAATAGCAAATGTCAGATTGTCATAGTCCATGCAAAAGCAATGAAAAGTAGAAATGGAAATTCTGTACCTGTGCCCAGCTAGAGGCATACCACATCCCACGTTGGCTATCCCGCACGGCCTCCTTGAACAGGTACAGCTTCCCCACACGCCTGTACCAAGCAATGTAATCAATGTAGTTGACTTCTCGAAGGACGTGATTGTCTTGAGAAGCGATGGCAGCTGCATGCCGGCTTCTAGCTACCGAACGAGTTGTAGCCGGGCGATCCATGTCAGGAGGAGGAGGGACAGGAATGCAGAATACATCAGAGAACTGATGCCGCACACGCCCTAGGAGGTAGAAGGCCGACTTCTTCATGCAATAAAATCTCACCTATTTATCCCTGAGAACGCGGCCAGAGTTCAAGGGAGCCCAGTCGAAGCCATCATATCGAGCGAAAGAGCGTAGGTGGACCTGTTACAGAAACAGGAAGTTGTAAGCAAAGAAAGTACAATAGACATGCAGAGTTAAAAGGCAGAAGGAGACTTACATCCTCGAGTTCTACCAGGTCCAGCAGATACCGATAGGACTCATAGCTGAACACCCCAGCAGCAGCCCGGTGGTCAGGCTCAACCCACTGGCGGGGAAGGGGCAGGAGCTCGTCCCGCAGGTGGCCAAAGCAATGTCCTCTAGTGATGTGCTCCATGATCCAGTACTGTAAATGCAAGCACAAGTCAGTTTTTTCAAATATAAAGCATAAAAGAAATTGGTTTTACAAAGTAACAGAAGCAAATACTTACAGTCAGTAGAGGGTACAACCCACATAAGAATGGTGCCCAAGCTTGACCACATTGTCAAGCCCACAGATCAGCCAAGTGTAGCTAGCTCCAGCCCAGTCATAGTGATCCAGGTGCTCAAGGTTGGTCAGATATGCAATCCAGTCAGCATGGATACAATAGCCCGACGAATCACAGAAAATCATAGCTAGCAGCTCCAGCAGAAAGTGCCTCAGTACAAAATCTACTTCCTCACTATCGGGCTCAGGGTTGGGCCAGAACTTGTCCCATTCTCTTAACCACCCCACGGTGATCATATGTTTCCCCCTAGGTGGCTTAGGAGGGACACAGCCTAGATGTGCAGGCGCAAGGTGGAAGCCGTGGGTGGTCTCACCAATAATGGGCTCGTCACCAAAAGGAAGGCCCGTCAGCAGAGCCCACTAATCAGGCAGAACAGTCAGCTCACCAAAGGGAAAGTGGAAGGAGTGCGTCTCGAACCTCCATCTTTCTACCAAGGCTCGGAAGAGGTTGTAGTGGCCGTGGATGATGGGTAGACGCAGCAAACCACCAAATGGAGACCGGTGGAGGAGAAAGTCCTGCAGAAAATCCGACAGGCGGTGGAAATGCTTGAGCATCGGACCCCAATGGCATCACATGATTTGGCTCGCGTCCCCTTCCTAAAATGTCAAGAACAGGGTTAAAGCCAAGTCAAAAGCAGATAACAATTAAAGCTTTCTAAAACAGAAGAATTACCCCAAACTTGGGACTCTCGCAGATATGACGGTCACTCAGCAACCGCCCCACAAAATTTCCAGACTCCAGAAACTACATTTGTCAGAGAACACCGGATTTAAATGCCCATTTAATATTCAGTTTTGGTTTACCACAGTGGGAATAACAGGAGTCGAGCTGCTAGAAGCCCGCGACCTCGAAGTGCTGCCTCATCGTCTAGAACGAGAGCTAGAAGGCATGTCCCACGAAGATTGTGGGGTCCCTGCCTCGGGAATTGAGTCATCCTGCAGAAAAGAAAGCCGGACCAAGAGTTAAACGGTAGTAGCAGGCATGATAAATGTGTCAGAATCAAATGTGGCATTACATTCACTAGCAAAATAGCAAGGGCATGGCGTTTTTAATAAAGGTTATAGCATATGATGGCAAAAATGCAAGCATACAGTTGTAAATCAATGTTTGATTGTTGTATTTGTAAAATGTAAGCTATCAATTGGTTCAGCAATTTGATGCAGAGCAGTTAGCAGTAAAAATCAGTAAATGGGGATTAATATGGTATAAGCAAGCAGCAAATATGTGCCCAACCCAGCGAGCCTCACGGCCAACACATCTCCAGCCCGCCACTGCGTGGCTTCTACTGCAACCACAGGCCATCGCCCCTTCCCGCCGGAGCACCGTCGGCAGCCAACCATCACTCCCTGCAGCCCGCGCCTTCCCCTGGCATTTCCGCATCGCCAAGTCCAAGTAGCCACCGTGCGGTCCAGCTCGCCATAACCCGTCGCCGCTACGGCCAAACCCAGCAACCTGCAGCGAAAGCTCCACCATACCGCCAGAGCACCGTCGGAAGCCAGCCAATGCTCCCTGAAAGCCGCGATTGCATGCAAACCTGCAGTCCGCCGCTGCAACCTGCACAGCACAGGCCTGCCGCTCCTTTGCCCGTCGGAGCCCCTCCAGCCGTCGACCACTCGAAACAGAGGAGGCATACAAGCACCTGCAAAAGGGAGAGGAGATTAGATGTTACCTTCGCCGGCAATCCTCTGTCCAGCCAGTCCTGGAGGGTTTGATCCATGCCGCCGTCAACCGTGACGCCGCCGCAACAGCTTCGCGCCACTCCGACGCGCCTCACGCGCGCACCAGCAGCAAGCACTCCGTCGGCGCACCTCTCGTGCGCCGCCGCTACGAGTGAGAGAGGAAGGAGATGTTGGTTCCGTCGTTGAGAAAAAGAAAGGAAGAGACGAGTTTCGTTGGGTTTCAGAAAAAAAAAAAAAAGAATGAAGAAGAAGAAGAGGCGGTTCGGAGGAAGAGAAATTCAAATGAAAACCGTATGCATGTTGTTTTGAAGATATGAAACCCAATCAATAGCAAAAACATGCATAACTAAGCAGCAGCAGCCCCTTGCAGTTCCAAGCAGCAAAGAGAAATATTTCTTGGCAGTTAGTCGATGGGGCCCACGCATGAAATAAGTCAAGGTTCAGAAATGCAAAATGACCGTGACAACTGCATTCTAGCCCTTATCATCTCACAGCTTATGCATCAAGTGCAGAGTATGCAGTTTTCAACATGTAGCTCACAAAATGCACTGTATGGGTAATTTGCAAAAAACCCCCTAGGTTTCACAATTTTGCAAATCAGTCCACAAAGGACGTGGGAAGCTTAATTTAAAACAGACATTTGTTGATAGACAGCAGAATCTCAAATGTCACAGCACGATGGCAATACAGCAATCAAAGAGCAGTTGTGGTTGGGCAATTTACAGTAAAGCCCCAAAGTTGTGGAGTTTTGCACATAAGTCCTTACCTTTGCAAGCAAAGTGGAGAATGGCAGCAAACAAGAGATTCGAGCATGCATCTCGACAGGAGTGCTAGTCATCGCACTGCAACCTCGGTAAACAGCATATAGTAGTTCCTTTCAGGGGAGTAATCCTAGGGTTATCAATTTGTTTTCTGGGATCTCATCCTGAACAGATGAGACCCTTCTTTGCCTTTTGGATTTCCTCGGGAGCGGAATCCAGCTTGCTTGACTTCGACCGGGCGGTCAAGGTCCTTTGCCCCTTTGGTTTTTTGCGGGCCCGGAATCCAGCTTGCTTGACTTTGACCGAGCGGTCAAGGTCCTTTGCCCCTTTGGATTTCCGCAGGCGCGGAATCCAGCTTGCTTGACTTTGGCCGGGCGGTCAAGGTCGTTTGCCGCTTTTCATTTCCACAGGCGCGGAATCCAACTTGCTTGACTTTGGCCAGGCGGTCAAGGTCGTTTGCTCCTTTGGATTTCCGCGGGCGCGGAATCCAGCATGCTTGACTTTGGCTAAGCGGTCAAGGTCGTTTGCCCCTTTGGATTTCCGCGGGCGCGGAATCCAGCTTGCTTGACTTTGACTAGGCGGTCAAGGTCATTTGCTTCTTTGGATTTCTACGGGCACGGAATCCAGCTTGCTTGACTCTGACCGGGCGGTCAAGGTCCTTTGCCCCTTTGGTTTTCCGCAGGCGCGGAATCCAGCATGCTTTACTTTGACCGGGCGATCAGGGTCCTTTGCCCCTTTGGATTTCCATGGGCGCGGAATCCAGCTTGCTTGACTTTGACCAGGCAGTCAATGTCCTTTGCCCTTTGGATTTCCATGGACACAGAATCCAACTTGCTTGACATTGACCGGGCGGTCAAGATCCTTTGCCCCTTTGGCTTTCCACGCATACGGAATCTAGCTTGCTTGACTTTGACCGGGCGGTCAAGGTCCTTTGCCCCTTTGGTTTTCCACGGGCGTGGAATCTAGCTTGCTTGACTTTGACCGGGTGGTCAAGGTCATTTGCCCCTTTGGATTTCTGCGGGCGCAAAATCTAGCTTGCATGACTTTGGCCGGGCGGTCAATGTCCTTTGCCCCTTTGGATTCCGCGGGTGCGGAATCCAACTTGCTTGACTTTGACTGGGCGGTCAAGGTCGTTTGCCCCTTTGGATTTCCGCAAGCACGGAATCTAGCTTGCTTGACTTTAGCCAGGCGGTCAAGGTCGTTTGCCACTATGGATTTCCATAAGCGCGGAATCTAGCTTGCTTGACTTTGGCCGGGCGGTAAAGGTCGTTTGCCCCTTTGGATTTCCGCGGGCGCGGAATCTAGCTTGCTTGACTTTGGCCAAGAGGTCAAGGTCGTTTGCCCCTTTGGATTTCCGCAGGCACGGAATCCAGCTTGCTTGACTTTGGCCAGGCGATCAAGGTCATTTGCTTCTTCGGATTTCCACGGGCGCGGAATCCAGCTTGCTTGACTCTGATCGGGCGGTCAAGGTCCTTTGCCCCTTTGGTTTTCCGCAGGCGCGGAATCCAGCTTGCTTTACTTTGACCGGGTGGTCAAGGTCCTTTGCCCCTTTGGATTTCCGCGGGCGCAGAATCCAGCTTGCTTGACTTTGACCAGGCGGTCAATGTCCTTTGCCCTTTGGATTTCCGCTGGCGCGGAATCCAGCTTGCTTGACTTTGACCGGGCGGTCAAGGTCCTTTGCCCCTTTAGTTTTCCATGGGCACGGAATCCAGCTTGCTTGACTTTGTCCAGGCGGTCAAGGTCATTTGCCCCTTTGGTTTTCCGCGGGCGCGGAATCCAGCTTGCTTGACTTTGACCGGGTGGTCAAGGTCGTTTGCCCCTTTGGATTTCCGCGAGCGCGGAATCCATCTTGCATGACTTTGGCCGGGCGGTCAATGTCCTTTGCCCCTTTGGATTCCACGGGTGTAGAATCCAGCTTGCTTGACTTTGACCGGGCGGTCAATGTCGTTTGCCACTTTGGCTTTGCGCGGGCGCAGAATCCAGCTTGCTTGACTTTGGTCGGGTGGTCAAGGTCCTTTGCCCCTTTGGATGTCTGTAAGCGTAGAATCCAGCTTGCTGATCTTGACTGGAAGACAAGGAAAACCATAACATGAAAATTCATGCAAAAATAGAAAAAAGAAAAAAAAAACGGACAAGTCTACGAAATAAAACCAGAATGCGGGTAAGGATCCCTGTTACACACGAGGAATGTGTTAGGCACCCTCGTACTCCC
>JAMKQA010024785.1:0-11110 GCA_024699735.1 Posidonia australis
ACCAGTAGGGGAGAGCACTTAGCTAGCACACCTAGCTAGCACACCTCCCTAGCACACCTAGCTAGCACACTTACCTAGCACACCTAGCAAGCGCACATGCCAGGCGCACATACCCGACGCACATCCCAGGCGCCCAGCCATTTCACAGGCTGCGGGCTACTAGCTTTCCACCTTTCATGGCTATTAATTCTAGCAACGAATATGCCATGGAATCTTCCAGGCTTTTCGTCTACGAGGCTCCCTGCATTCCCATGAGTTACCCATGAGAAAATCCTATATAAGGACACCCATAGGCAACCATTAGGAGAGGTTAGAAACCTTGGGTTCAGCAAATCTTGATCTGAGCAAGCATCTTGAGCAAGCTATATCCTCTTTCCAGCAACATATACTCGTTTTCTGGAGCACTCCCTTGCACCCCAAAGCATCCTAGGTCCTTCCAGAGCAACAAGGATCTCTCTATCTTTGATATTTCAAGAAGGAACACCTTGAGAGGTAGGTTTTCTACCTCTTCTTTCTCCTTTAAATCTCAGAAACATGATAAAGCATGCTCGAGATCTTACATGGTTTGAATTATCCATGTTTTTGTGAGGTTTTATGATAAATATGCTTGCTCTCCTTGCAAGATGATCTCTATGCAAGTCTATACCTCTGTTTGCGAGCATGTCCACTTTTATTTCTAGCATAGAATCTACATGAGCTATCTTCTTTTTACTGTTTCCTTGCATATAGAACTATGCCACGCACTTACATGATCTTTGCACATAGAGATATGCTTGATGTGATTATCGCTTACATGTGTTCTGATTGGGTTTACCCATATCATGTTTATTTCTTAGCATTTTGCATGTATTCATACATGAACCCATCAACTCATTTTAGTTTTAATTACATGATTAATAAGATGGCTTTTGACCATGTGCATCCCATCATGTTTTTCAGTTTTTAATAATGGCATAAATCCATCTACATTAGCATGAATCACCCATCTCTTTTCTGGGGTAGATTCTGGATCAGATTGCAGTCTAGTCTAGATTCTCGGGGGCGCACCACTCAGGTGCACCAAACCAAAGCACCACTCCGGTGCACCAAACAGGTGCACCAGACTGGTCAGAGAGCAAAACACTCACATTGGCATCCTTGTTTGCATGGCTTTATGGAGGACTTTGAGCTTGATTCTTTTATAGCTGATTCTCTGATATTCAAGGATTTCACAAGCATGTTTTCAGTTTTAACCAGATGGTTTTCCAATTGTTTTCTCCTCTTGATATTCAATCCGTGGCTAGAATCTGGTGGGCTGGTTGCACTTTACTCCTACGCGAAGAGCCTTGTTCATCAGCTCATGATCCAGTAGCATGGCTGAATCCTGCATCCTTCATTTAGCACAAAATAGGTGGGACCTTGTGTGAGGCTACCAGCCTTGAGCACTAGGTCCACAAATCATTGCATTTACATGTTTTTCCAAGTTTTACAAAAGATTTCACACTGCATACTTTTCCAGAATGCATTCTCTGGTGTTTTGGCTTTGCATGGTTTTCTGTTTTCCCTCAGCACATTTTCCTGGCCCACGTAGACGCACATAGGTGGCGCACCAGACTGGTGCACCAGTCTGGCACACCAAACAGGCACATTGGCCTGTTTTTAGTAGCACACAGTAGGTTTTATGTATTTTTGGCATGCTTTCTCGACTCGATTCGCTTCTGAGTTTCCTTTGGCTTTTCTTCCTTGATGTACTAGGAAGGCACAACTATGTTTTCAACTATTTTCATACATTTCAGATTGCATTAGGCATATAGCAAAGCAAGGATGATAAATCGCTCAAGATATTAGATCATTGATCTTATTGTGTAATATTCTCTGCATGGACCCTTGACCCGGCATGAGAGTTATATTTCTGAGCATTAGGACACACCCTTACACATCATGCACCTATATTTTAGACACCACACACGCATTAGCATGGCAAGACATATCGCCCTCGGGCATACAGCAAAGGCTGCAAAGCCGACATTCCATAAGCAAAAGAGAAACCAATAGAAGACCGATTTATCGGGCGTACGAGGGTGTCTAACACCTTCCTCGTACGTAACAAGGATCCTTACCCATGTTTTCTGGTTCAAGACTTTTTCATTGTTTTGCATGATTTTCATGTTTTATATGGTTTTCCTCGTCTTCCATTTTAATAGACTAGGTGGCGACTCCTGCATTTTGCCTCATTTTATTTTTACCGTGACTTGGCCGACTTTGGCATATATATATATTTTTTACCATCCTCGACGGCATGGTTACAGATTGGCTACCTTTCAGTTTAAGGGAGAAGCCGACCAATGGTGGAGATCTACGCACTGAATGAAGTTTCCAAATTCTGATCTCCTAATGATCTTGTGGGAGGACTTTCGGGATGCCTTCTATGAAAAATACTTTCCAGAGCACGAGAGGGATTGACTTGACAGAGAATTCAAGAACTCAAGGCAAGGTAGCATGACCGTGGCTGAGTATGAGGCAACTTTCACTAGGCTAGAGCAGTTCTCACAGACATTTAATATACAAAAGCGCTGAGCCAAGAGATTTATGAAGGGATTGACCCTAACACTCAGATCGAGGATTCTCGGTTACTAGTGTCCCACCTTAGTGAATGCAGTGGAATTGGTGGCCCGTTTTGAGGAGGACCGCAAGCTATTCTTAGAAGAATACCCTAAAGGCAAAGGGAAGAAGTTCACTACACAATCTTCTACTTCAAAAGGACAGAGTTCTGGTAGTTCTAGGAGCTCCGGAAAGAAAAGGAAGGAGCATTCTGAGTCTGTGGTGAGAGGAGGCAGTGCTGGGTATAGTCACGTTGGTTCGAGTAGAGGCATGGGGGATAGGAAAGCTTGTTTTGTCTGTGACCATACAGGACATGTGGTAGCACAGTGTTATCACTGACAAAAGATCTTAACGCAAATGACTTGTTACAACTGTGGAAAGATTGGACATGTTCAGCGCAATTGCCTTGATCCTCCAAAGCCTGCTGGGAATGCACTTCACCAACCAACCAAGGGACGAGTATTTACCATAGCTACTCTTGATGCTGGTCCTTCTTAGGACATTGTAGAGGGTAAAGAGCAGTAGAGTGTTATGTAGTTGATCTTTATTTTTCATGTATTATTGTAACTGGCACTATTTTCTTATGATGTTGATGAATATTATTATGTGATAATTAGATTCCTTTCTTGTGGCTAACTGCATGGCTAGAGTTCAATTTCTTTTATCTCTGAGTCATTTGATGCTGAGATTGGAGATCAATTAGCTAGATTGGCTTTCCATCTTGATGTGGTAACCCTACTAGGAGAGCACAACCTAGCATGGAGATATTTGCAGTCAGTTGATGTGAGATTGGGAGATCAAGATTTCAAAGCCAGCTTGATAATCATGGATATACAGAAATATGATGTCATCTTGGGGATGGATTGGTTGGCACAGTATTCTACTATGATCAACTGTGCTAAAAGGAGGGTCATGGCAGAATGTCCAGGTCAGGGAAGGTGTGTAGTGCAAGGGACCAGGCCAGGAGAACAGAAGAAGATAATCTCTATAATCAAAGCCTACTACCACATATGTAGAGGCTGTATGGGATATTTAGCCTGTGTGATAGTGTCTTCTTCTTCTACTATGAGGATACAGGTTATCCCAGTGGTCCGAGAGTACCCCGATGTTTTTCTTGAAGATTTGCCCAGGATGCCGCCACACAGAGAGGTTGAGTTCCAAATTGATCTAGTGCTAGGATCTAGCTCCATTTCGAAGAATCCCTACAGGATGGCACCAGCAGAATTGAGGGAGCTTAGGAATTAGCTTCAGGATTTGTTGAAAAGAGGATTTATCAGACCGAGTGTATCACCTTGAGGTGCACTAGTTCTGTTCGTTAAGAAGAAGGATGGTTCGCTTCGTCTCTGCATAGATTACATGATGCTGAACTAGATCACCATCAAGAACAAATACCCTCTGCCCAAGATAGATGATTTATTTGATCAGCTACAAGGAGCCTCAGTCTTTTTGAAGATTGATTTGAGATTTGGGTATCACCAGTTGTAGATTTGGGAGTCCGATGTGCATAAGACAGCCTTCTGTACCTGATATGGCCACTATGAGTTCTTGGTTATCCCATTTGGGCTGACGAATGCACCTGTTGCTTTTATGGACCTGATGAACAGAGTATTCAAGCCTTACCTAGACCAGTTCATGGTGATATTTGTTGATGATGTGTTGGTGTACTCCCCTGACTATGAGACACATCGGATGTATTTGAGGACTGTGCTAAAGACCTTTAGGCAACATCAACTCAATGCGAAGTTCTCCAAATGCAAGTTCTGGCTGGAAGAGGCCACATTTCTTGGCCATATCATTTCTGGTGAGGGGATCAAGGTGGATCCAACCAAGGTTGAGGCAGTCAGCAGCTGGGATAGGCCTAGAACTATCAAAGAGATCGAAAGTTTCTTGGTCTTGGCAGGATATTACAGGAGGTTCATATAGGATTTCTCCAAGATAGAAGCACCTTTGACCAAGTTGACATAGAAAGATGTGCCATTTGTTTGAGATTGGAATGCGAAGAAAGCTTTAACGAATTAAAGGCTCGTCTGGTCACATCTCCAGTATTGACCCTGCCCTCTCGGAGTAAAGGTTTTGTAGTATATTGTGATGCTTGCAGGACAAGGTTGGGGTATATGTTGATGCAACGTGGCAGAGTGGTGGCGTATGCTTCACGCCAATTGAAGAATCATGAAAGGAACTACCCCACTCATGATCTAGAGATGGTTGTAGTGGTCTTTGCTTTGAAAATCTATAGACATTACCTGTATGGTGAGTAGTTCGAGGTATTCACAGATCATCGAAGTTTGAAGTACATCTTTACTCAAAAAAACTTGAATCTAAGGCAACGAAGATGGATAAAATACCTTAAGGACTACGACTTTAGCTTGTCTTACCATCCTAGAAAGGCTAATCTAGTCGTGGATGCCCTAAGCAGGCAAACTCACATGATGGCCAGTCTAATGATCAACGAATGACGCTTGCTAAAGGAGCTAGTGGAGTGCAAACCGCAGAGATAGTCTCAGGGACCAGTTGGAGTTTGGGTAGCAATTTTGTCTATCCACCCAAGATTGTTAGAGGCAATTGTGGCTGCTCAACGAATGGATCTTTTTTCGCAAGGCATCTAGTCCAAGCTAGAGGTAGGAGGAGTGCCTCACTTCTTTATTAGCATGAATGGAGGACTCAGATACGACCTATGCCTATATGTGCCTCAGATGGAAGAAGTGAAACAGAAATTACTGGATGAAGCCCACAGGTCCAGATACATTGTTCATCCAAGGAGCACCAAGATGTACAAATATTTGAAAAGGAACTTTTGGTGGCCCGAAATGAAGAAAGAGATTGCTGAGCATGTGATGAGATGTACAACCTGCCAGATGGTCAAGATTGAGCACTAGAAGCCCGAAGGAATGCTACAACCTCTAGACATTCCGGTCTGGAAATAGGAGCATGTATCCATGAACTTTGTTACAGGTTTACCAAAGACAAGGAAAAAGAATGATGCAATTTGGGTGATCGTGGATCACCTCACAAAGTTAGCACACTTTTTGCGGATGAGGGTGAATCTTCCATTACCACAGCTAGTAGACCTGTATGTTGCTGATATAGTCCGATTACAAGGGGTACCAGTGTCGATCGTTTCTGACAGAGACACTAGGTTTACGTTGAGATTCTGGGGAGCATTACAGAAGGCTTTTGGCACTATTCTGAATTTCAGCACGACCTTCCATCCTCAAACAGACGGACAGACTAAGAGGACTATCCAGACTCTGGAGGATATGTTGAGGGCATGTACTTTGGACTTCAGAGGAAGTTAGGAAGAACACTTGTCACTGATTGAGTTCGCCTACAATAACAGTTACCACTCCAGCATAGGTATGGCACCGTACGAGGTATTGTATGATAGACCTTGTAGGATACCAACTTGCTTGGATGAAGTAGGCAAGAGACGGCTCGTAGGCCCAGAGATTGTGTAGCAGTATGCAGATAGAGTGGATTTAATCAGAAAGAGACTGGAAGCTGCACAAAGTAGGCAGAAAAGTTATGCTGATCAGAGGCGCAGACCTTTGAAATTCGAGATGAGAGACTTTGTCTTCCAAAAGGTATCAACAACCAAAGGTGTAGCAAGATTTGAGAAGCGAGGAAAGCTGAATCCTCGCTATATTGGACCCTATAGAATCTCTAAGAGGGTCGGGGAAGTTGTCTACAGGTTGGATCTACCTCCGGAGCTTTCAAGCGTGCACAGTGTGTTCCATGTCTCGATGCTAAGAAAGTGTTTGGCCGATGCTTCCCAAGTGATTCCAGTTCAGCGAAGAGAGCTACAGGAAGACTTGTCCATGGTGGAGGACGTTGTGTAGATACTTGATAGGAAGCAACAAGTCCTTAGGCACAACGTAATTCCCCTTGAGCTAGTGCAGTGGCAGTACCATGGTATGGAGGAGGCTACTTGGGAGCGAGAGGTGGACATGCAGTCCCTGTACCCCCACTTGTTTTCTTAGTAGTGAATTTTGGGATGAAATTCATTTAAGGGGGGTAAGATGTAATATATAGGGTTGTAACTTGGGATGACATGTATTTTGATATTGAGATCTATATGAGAAATTATCTCCTAGTGTTCGTTTTCCCAATGATTGAGGGAATGTGTACTTGTGTTTGAATTGTTCGCTGATGATTTGAGTGGTTGAAGCCCCTGTCTTATCTCTCTGGTCCCTAGAATAAGGGTCATGCGGAAATTGGTGGCAAGAATTGATGGTAGAAATTGGTGGCAAGAATTACTGGTGAGAACTACTAGCGAAATGCTTGAACGGTAAGATGTTAGAAAAACAGTAAATGCCACTTGACACCTTTGCCTTGGTTTTTCTGTCGAACCTGCCGTCGCGCCAGCACGTCACCTAGACTGCCCCGCCCTGCCCATGACACGGGTGTTTAAAACACCCCTTTTGCCAGCCTGTGTGAGAGATAGAGAGTGGGACAAACAAGGGAGACAGAGTGAGGGCGGGAGAGAAGAGAAGAGAGAGAGAGCTGTGACGGTGGAGGAGGGAGCCATCGGAGTCCACTGCTGCCTGAGCTCGTGAGCTGAAAGCAAGGCCGAGTCGTCGAGGTGGTGGAGGACGTCGGGGATGCTCATCAAAGGTTGTCGGAGAAGAGAAACGCCAATGAACTCAAACGGTATGTGTTTCCCCTCCTCTTTTAATTCATAGAAGGTATGCTTGAGTGTATTTTAATGTGGTGAAGATCATGGAAGCATGAAAACAAGATTAACATGTTGGATGAATGATTTAAGAATTTTTAAGGATTTATATGAGGGATTTTGTGGAATATGAGTAATATCTGAAAAATAGATGGAAATCATGTTAATCCTATGTTTTGATGGTGTTAAATGATGTCTATACAAGCTTTGGAATGATCTCTATGTTTTTCGTGAATTATTGTGGATTTTTAGGTGATTTTACGAGTTTACCGTTGATGGGTTCTGCCTGGTTTTCTGCACTGATCTTATAAGGGTCAAGTAGAAATTCATAGCAAAATTTCCTAACAGAAACCACAAGCGGATCCTACTAGCGAAAATGGCCAGTGGATCCAGGTGGCAGTTTCGACCGACAGAAATGACTGGTGAAACTATGTTTTTTCAGTAACTCAGAAATGATTCCAGTAAAGGTGTTTTGGATTAAAATGTGGAATATACATGCAAATACATGAATAATGCATGGAAATAAATGATGAAATGACTTATGTAGAAATAAAACTTTGATGATGATTTCCATAAAATGATAAACATTATATGTGTGGAAAATGGATGTGGATTGAGGATTTCCTAAAATGAGTAGGAAATGCCTAGAAATGGATATGAACCAATAAATGGATAAATAATATGATCATGGTTAGTGGGAACCATGAATGTGAAAATAATTGATTGAGAATACGTTTTTAATCATGATTTTGAAAAGGGATTTAAAAGAGTTTTTAAAGGAAGCCGTATATGTTTTAAATAATTTGTCGAGAATTGTAGGAACCACATAAGAGCCAATTGGCTATACTGACAAGGGATAGTGAGACCTCTAAGTAGTCAGGGACGGACCTAGGTTGTGGTTGCCGAGTTTGGTCCGAGGAATGAGTCTCGTGACTATGTGTGTTGTGATACTGTAGGGTCTGGGAGATGATAACTCAGGGTTCTCTCAGTGCAGGTGTTGGTCGGGTCTAGGGTTAGAGTTCCCAGGTACTCGGGCACCTAGGGGCGTCATAGAGTATACGTACTCTGTGCTTGTACCAGTGAGGGTACACTACTTTGAGGCTACGATTGGGGCGGTTAGACTTCGATGCAGGGTGGTTTACCGCAGCACTACTGTGTGGACGGGGATGGAGCCTCGCCAACTACTTGAGGCTAGATCAATCACCTGTGGCCAAGGTGACACAGCAGGTTTTTTTCGCGATAGATTGAGATTTGTGTGTTTGCTAGCTTCTAGCCTTGTTTTGTAAATGAGATGATTTGTGCTTCGAGCTGGTTGCTAAATGAGAAAATGGCTTCCAGAAATGCATTGAGTGATTTGGAAATGTGCATGAAATTTTAAAAGAAAATGACAAAAGAGTTTTGAAAAGTCATTATTTATAAATGTTTTTCTCCGATTGCATATGTTGGCTTTTCTAGAATCGTGTCTTCCTTTTGATTTTGATAGTGGTTTAGGTTTGCCGATTTAGTGTGTGAGTTTTGGGACCCGTACTGAGTGACATTGACGTCACTCACGTGTGGTTTTAAATTGTTTGTTTCAGGTGCATAGCTGGAGGTGCAGCTTTCTCTGGTGTGATTTTCCAAGTCACTCACCCCCACACAGGTTCAGGTTATGTTTTGAAATTATTTAATTATTTATTTTTGCTAAATTATATTTAAATCAATTATTTGTGTAGTTTCTGTACTTTAATGTAGTGCTAGGGCGTTACACTAAGACATATACGTTTACTTTAGACCGTGGTAAATCATAAAACTGACTAAAAGGAGTACTACTAATCAATTCAATTTCAATTTCTATGAAATTAATGTTGTCCATGAGTTTATGGTAGGTAAAAGGCACACATCTTTGCTAGATTCTTGCTTTTGGTGTAAAATGTTATATTAATATGAAAGAGATGTTAGGAAATTCAATATTTAAATAATAAAAAGAAAGTACAGTAAGGAACTGCAATTAAAATCTTCTATAAAAAACTGAATTTAATATCATTAATTGCCAGATTTGAAACTTACAATTATACAATACATTCTTCATGGTTTTTTTCCTTTCTTTCCTTGATGATATTCTTCATCAGCGTCTGTAACATATAAACATGATACACAGATATGTTAACATGACACTGTTATTTAGATACATCACATTGAAATTTATAAACATGTTAAAGTATTTTAGAAACATATAAATGAAATATGGAATCTTGACACAGAAATATAGAATTATGATAATGGAATATAGAAATGTCACGCCCCGCAGAGTGAGACTTACAAGTACCAATTCTACCCAACCATAATTAATTAAGAAAAACTAAATAGAAATAAAAAGAAAATTATATCTAACCACCTAGATCTTGTGTGCGGCTAGTGACTCCAAAACACGTACATCGGGCTAGATTGCACCTACTAAGCTGCACCTAAAAGCAAAACATCACATAAAATGCGTGAGTGATCTCAAGTCACCTAGTACGCACCCACTAAGAAAACCAGCGAAAAACCACGTAAACTACCGATTTCGGTTGTCAAAATCTGTACAGTAACAAAAATCCATACAAGAAAATTCTCCAGGCAGTTTCTTTTTAAATCATGCCTTTCTGAAATCTTACGCAATTTGGAAACTACTTCCATGCATTCCGAAGAAGCACATCCATAACTAGATTCCAACCCAAACACAAGTCCATGCAAAGCCCAAATCATAAACCACGGTTGAAACTAGCCTAAATCAAAAATCTCGTTATAGCTAGAATTTGGCTAAAACTACAAACCAAAACTCAAGTCGATTTTAGCTCAAAACCAACACACAGCTCGAGTCAAAACGAGTAGTGCCACCTTGGCCAAAGGTGATAGGCCACAAGTAGTCAGTGAGGTACCAACTCCAATCCTACTACACTACTACAGTGAACCTCCCCGTGCTGGGGGTATGACTGTCCTGACGAACAGACTTCACTTAATCAAATTTATTTTCTAATAGGCATTAGGATGCATTCCTTAACACCCCAATTGGTGTCCGGACACCTAGGTCTTCATTCCTAGGCCTAGCCAACACCACCAAATAGGGTAACTCAGTCTCTTTCACCCAGGCCCTACATCTCAGCAACCACACCTTCGAACTAGTAACTGACCTCACTGGGCCTCAAATCCCTATCAGTCATTGCCTTACAGCTATGTGGATCTGGAAAAACACAGAAATCCTTTTTAAACATGCACATTTCCTTTAAAATCACTTTGAAATACTTTCCAATACAGGAATCCTTGTTCCGAAAATCATTACTCAAAGCATAAGGATTTCCATTGAAAACACTATATCAAATTTTCATTGTAGATACCCCAATTTGGCAACCACTCGCAAACAGACCTCTCCAGTAGAGTTTGCTCCAGTGGTGATGGGGTGCATCCCTATTCCAAAGCCCATTTCACACCCAAAGCTAGCCTAAAGCCCTACACCAACCTAAAGCCTCAATCAATCCACCAAAATAGGCGCACAATCCAAGAAGCAAGCCCAATAGTATGCCAAGCGCACCAATTAGGCACACCTAGGGCACACACCTTCGTAGCGCACCATCTGGGTGCACCTAGTGTAACGCCCCGATCCCGGGCACGCTACCAAAACACAGTATCCCAAGCATAATTACACAAAATTACAGAACAAATAGAACCGTAACTAAGGCTCACCTTCAGGATCACAATGTGCGGCTAGAAGCTCCAATTCCTGCACCAGAACCTGGCTGCACGCGGTCTGCACCTGAAAACCAAATAGCACGCATGAGTGACATCTAAGTCACCCAGTACGTGCCCCAAAACACACAACCACAAACAAAACTCGACAAAACCAAA
>JAMKQA010024786.1:0-10863 GCA_024699735.1 Posidonia australis
TTAAGGTTTTCAATGGATTTTCATTTTAATTAAGGTTTTTACTTATTTATTTGGATTTTAATTTGATTTAATTTGGATTAAGCTTGAACTAAGTTTTTACTTTATTTAATGGATTTTATTTCTTTTCACTTAATTAGGGTTTAAAATTTTGATTAATTAGGGTTTTATCGAATTTTAAGTGGATTAGGATTTATGGTTGGGTTTTTAAGTGGATTTAATTGGATTTTGTTTGATTAGGGTTCTTATTACGATTTTGGGTGGATTTTAGCTGGATTTAGTGTTTTATTTATTTTTCAGTGAATTTTACTGCGTTTTAGTGTTTTATTAGGTCATGTGGGCTAGTGTAAACCTAATTGGATTTATGTGAGCTAGGGTTTTGGTGGTTGCGACCAGAGCATCAACCGGAGGAGTCTGCTGCCAAATGAGCTCAAAATTGGAGTGTCTACAAACTCATTATGTTTTTTTTGGTTGTTAATCACAGTTTTGTTTTATATTTCAATATAAAAAATAAAAATTTTTGGTTGGCTTATTCTATATTTATCTCTCTCTTACACACACACACATATACACAATCAGATGGAGTTTTCCTTCTCAGTTTGGATTGTTAGATTATCTTGAGGATCTCTATGTTGGTTTAGAGTTTTTTTTTTAGTTTTTCTCTGGATGTTTATTTTCTTTGTTGCTGTGTTTGGTTTTTTTTTGAAATCAGTAGATATTTATTTTTTCTCCCTGCAGTCTGTAAGATTCGAACTTAAGAGAGAAGTGTGAGTTCCACTTTCCTTAACCAACTGCGCCATAACAGTTGATTGGTGTGTTTGGTTTGTTCCTCATCAATTTTTTTAAGGTTAGCTCTATGGTCAAGAAGCTAATGAACAAGCCTGAATAGTTGGATTCGTTGCTCAGGAACTAGTCCTTTGAAGTGTGTGAAGATGACAAAGAACATCGGAAGAGCAAGATGAACAAGTACTGCATTGAACCGTTTCCAAAAAAAAAAAACAATTACTGCATTGAGTGCAGCGAGATGTTGTGCCAACACTGTCTTCTCAATTGAGGTTTCTCAACTCTTCCATACACACTGAAAGTTTTCTTTACTCCATTGAGACATATTGCAACCTGTGGCCATGAGATGGTAATTATTCGAGATTGTATATGCATGGAACTTAAATCAAGATAGTTTTTTCTTTAAAAAAAATCTAAGATAAATATCATTATTATTCTATATTGTCAACTTGTCAAAAACTTTATGTGATTTTTTACATTTTATTTTTGTTTATTAATGTCTCTTATGTTTATATTATTGATATATCACAGTTATGGTTTCTTAATAGATGCATTTGATGTGTTGTACGTGAAGTAATTGTGAACTTGATTTACCAATCAGGTTTCTGGCATAATCTATACCGAGACAGGTTCAGCTTATAAGCTATGATAATCTATTCTCAATAGGCTAAGTTATAATCTATAAGCTACAACAATGTCAAATAATCTTACACCATTGGGATATTTCGTATAAAGTTGATGACATATAGGAGCTGCAATTCAATATTCAAGTGACTTACATATCAGAAAGACATACACTAGTTGACAACAAAATAAATTAGTTTAAGTTCAAGGTAACTTCTTTCTTTAAAAATTTAAAAAGTCGTGTGGACCATGAAAACTAACCCAAGCAGTTCAAATCGAACTTTCGAACGAGAGAAACTTGATCTAATTGTGCTACTGCAATGTGACTGTCGTTTAGGCAATTTGCTGTGCATGTTTTTAATAGCCTAAATGGTAAATATGCATTTGGGATTGTCGATACCCTCGGAATGTTCAGTTCGAGTTTGTTTATCTTTCTTTCATATGTACGTGTATGAAGTTGATTACGTCACACGTTCAATTGATTGGTAAAGTCTACAATCAAAATTGAACTGGACAAATTTGAAGTGGAATTTTATCTATAAAAAAATCAATTTATTTTATTTGTGTTGGAAGTGACATCAGATGAGGATAGTCCTTAAGAGGGATTTGAGATATTGTGTTATGCACGAGATCCAACTATTGGATTAAAATTTAAAATCCTTAGAGGTGATCAATATTGGCTTCTCAACTTGACTTATGATTCGTTGGGTAGAGTTTCTCTAGTATATTATTTTTATATTAAAATCTACATTTTTTGTTAAAAATAAGATTGAGGAAGTTTTTGCTTAGTGCCACTTATTTTATGTAAGAACATAAAAGTCAAGATGGTTTTGTCTTTTGTAATAAAAGTTGAGCTTTAAAATCTTATTTGACATTTTAGGCCAATGTTATAGTTTCAATGGTTTTTAGCATATTTACAAACATCTTAAATAGATTGTTATCACTTGCTGTGGACAGTAACTTGATTTCTAGCATTCATATGTCAAATAGTGGACCACACATAGTAAATATACAATATGCAGATGATATTATCTTATTCTTTTTAGCTAGTGAAGAAAATATAATCAACATTAAGAGGATTCTGTGTTGCTTTCAAACTTGTTCGGGATTGAAAATAAATTTTCAGAAATCATCACTTACTAGTATTGGTGTTTCTAACAAATCTACTATTAGATCTTCCCACATGTTAGGATGTTCCACCTCTTCTTGTGACATCTGGGCCTGATTATCCATTTTTATTGTAAACCATGTAATTATTTGTAATATTGTATAATGGTTTATTAATGGATAATCTGTTGTTTCTTTGTTGTGTGAGATTGTGGTTGGCTTTCTGTACATCTGCTTGTGATTTGGGATCCATGTGGAGTCCGATATGAGGATGCACAGTTGCCTCGTTTTGCGTATCATTCTTTCCTCTTTTCTTTTCTTCCTTTTTCTCCTTCTTTTCCTCTCACGAGCCACGCCCTTCCACCCATTCTTCGTCTTCTTCTTTCTCTTTTTCCACCAGTGCCACCAGCGACGGAGGCCCTTGCCTCCCCATCTCATCCGACAGGATGGGTGACCGTTGCCAAGCGAGTGGTGGCGGAAATAAGAGAGGGAGGCAGGAGTGGGGAGAGGGAGAGCGCGACGAGAAAGGAAAGGAAGAGAAGAAAGGGAGCAGAGGTGCGCGAGCTGGGAGGAGGTGGTGCGAGCTACTCGTGGTGTTCCACTGGCAAAGGAGGTTCACCGGAGTTTGTCGAGGCTTACCGGAGTGTGGTAAGGGTCGCCAGAGGCCTGAGTCAGGTACGCGATCCTTTCCCCTAATTCTGTTTAGCGTTTTGTTAATAGTAGGTTAATTGCATGAAAATCAAGATAATGCATGAGAAATCGTGAAAAAATCATGAAATGAATGGAAATGTGATGTATTGCATGAGAATGTAGAGATCATGCGGTTAGGATTCATATTTGGGGGAAAAATGTGATTTTGGGTTGAAGGCTACAGTAGCCGTTCTTGAGCCCTTTCCCCTTGTGATTTTCGTATGAGTTGTGTGCTTGATGAAATCATGAATGGTTTGAGGGGTTTTGAAGTAGACTTGAGGGTCTACACTCCATGATTTTATGGAAATTTATGATGCATGTTTTGGGGGTCCAATCAGGACTCCCACTTGGGCGATTTCCGTCGTTGCGGAACAAGGGTGTGCCCTGTCTGCGAGGAGTTCGGTATACCGAATTTATTTGGTATGCCGAAATCCTAGCAGATTAAGCCAGAACGTAGGGTTTCGGTAGATCGAAATTTCACGGTCGACCGAAACAAGGGGTTTCGGCATACCGAAAATTTTTGGTATACCGAAATAGGGAATTTCGGAACACCGAATTGAAAATTCGGTATGTCGTTTTTGTCCTGAATTTGAAAGGTTAAAATGTGAATTTTAATGAATGTTAAGTGGTTGTAATGGTATGGTGGGTTTATATGAATGATGTTTGTCCTGTGTAACAACAACATGGAGGCATATGGAACCCCAAAGAAATGGATTTGAGTGTGGTTTTGGGTTTTGACCCTACAAATGAATGAAAAAGATGATTTTGTGCGGTTTTGGGCATAAGACCCAATTTATGGTTTTAAATGTGGTTTTGATGGTTTGAGTTGGGACCCCTGTGGAGGGTTAAGTGTTGCAAGGAAACAGAGTCCTGCAATAAAAAGAATGGAATGGAAAACGGTTTTTGAAAGTGGAAAGAGTTTTAAAATGGAATACTAATAATGTGTTATGAACAAGACTGTGGTTTCCGAGCTTGAGACGGTGTAGGCTGAGCCTGGGCTTTTGAGCCTAGTTGTTCGGGTCACCGCCAGGGTAGGCTGAGCCTGGATAGTTGTACCTAGTTGTTCGGGTCACTGAGCTCGTAGCAGTGTAGGCTGAGTCTGGGCTTTTAAGCCTAGTTGTTCGAATCACTGACGGTGTAGGCTGAACCTGGGTCATTGGACCTAGTTGTTCGGGTCACCGACTGGGGCGTCAGACAGAGACGTATCCCAGTGCACTTATGGAAATGAAATTGAGGCCGGTTGGCCGAGGCGGTGACATCCCGCACGGGGAATCTCATCGCGGCAGTGCAGGAAGGTAGGGGAAGGATGTCCTCGCCTACTGCTTGTGTGCCTGGTTATCCCTGATCAAGGTAACAACAGTAAAGGAAAGTGGAAATGAATAAAGAAAGAGAAATGTGTTTTGATCAGGATTGGACTTGTGAAATGGTCCTAAAATCCTGAAAAGAAATGATAATGTTTTAACCAGTTGCCAGCTAATGTTTATGATTTGATTTTGAGCCCAATGGGGCATTGTGTTTTAGGTTGGATCTGGTCAGAAAGGTGGATTTGAAATGTATAATTTGGGAAGAAATCCCCAGTATTGAAAATGGAAATGTTTTGGAAAATGAATTTCAAAAGTTTTCGAAAGGAATGTAAAGGAATGTTCTGAAAAAAAATGTGATCTTGGAACAAATTTCCAAGATGTTTGAGAAAAGAAAAGTGATATGGCTTTTGAAAAAGAATATGGTTTTGAGATTGAATTCCTAAGTGATTGTTTAATAAAAGAAATGATGATTTTCAAAAAGGAGAAAACCAAGTTTTGCAAAATGATAAGAAGCGAGTTTCTTTTGGTTTTGCCGAGTTTTGTTTGTGGTTGTGTGTTTTGGGGCGCGTATTGGGTGACTTAGATGTCACTCACGCGTGCTATTTGGTTTTCAGGTGCAGATCGCGTGCAGCCGAGTTCCGGTGCAGGAGTTGAAGCTTCTAGCCGCGCATTGTGATCCTGAAGGTGAGCCTTAGTTACAGTTATATTTGTTTCTGTAACTAGTGTAATTATGCTTGGGATACTGTGATTTGGTAGCGTGTCTGGGATCGGGGCGTTATACTTCTCTTCCTATTAAATATCTGGGATTACCCCTTCACTTCAGGAGGGCAAATTTTACTGATTGGTCCCCAGTAATCGAAAAAATATCAAAAAAACTATCTCTTTGGAAGGCAAAGCAATTATCTTTAGGTGGAGGACTAACTCTTGTGAACTCTGTGCTTTCAGCTATTCCCACCTATTATCTCTTTGTGCTTCACCTACCAGCAAAGGTAGAAAAGGCAATTAACAAACTGAGGTGTAGATTTCTTTGGAAATCCTACTCTTCTTCCTCTTCCACTTGCCATCTGGTTAAGTGAACAACACTATGCTGATCAAGAACTCAAAAAGGATGGAGTATCATTAACATTAAAAAATTTAATGTGACATTAAAATCTAAGCTGCTATGGCAGCTACTCCATGGTTCTTATTCTCTAAAATGGAAAGAAATTTTAAAAGTTAGATATTTATCTAGATCTTGACCAGGGGCACTCCTAAATGTCTCCATTGGCCAATCTTCTCTAATTTGACAGGAATTAAAAGGTTGTTTTAACATATCAACAACTTCACCACTTTTCAAGTCAAAAATGGATGTAGTACTATTTTTTGGGAAAATAGATGATGGGATGGGGAAAAACTAAAATATATTTTCCCAGATCTTTTTAAGCTGGCTAAATTTAATAAGACTTCAATTGAAAAAACAATTGAAATATTTAGAGTAAGTTTTGAAAAATTATTTACTAGTCCTACATCTTATGACAACATTGTTAATATTCAAAACCAGGCTGATAGTCTTTCAGATATTCTATACAACTTGATGTTATATCCTATGGACGACATCTTGGAGTGGATTCCCTCCAAAAACTATTACACCATCAATTCCTGCTATAATGTAATTAATGATGGTGGTCTTAGATTTCAATTTTATGATCATATCTGGCACAGCTGGGCCCTTCTTAAAGTAAAACTATTTTCTTGGTTGGTTTTATTCAATAAGATTTTGACTAAAGACAATCTTTGCAAAAGAGGTTGGAATGGTTCTGAAACATGCATCTTTTACAAGGATTTTGAGGAAACAACCAATCATTTACTAATTCATTATTCCTTTGCCAGCACTATATGGAACGCTTTTATTCAGGATTATTTATATCCTACAATATTCTCTATTATTGACCTATTCACCCTCTTACCTATCCTGAAATTTGAAATTTCTTTTAAAGGCTGTTACACATTGATACAACTTATTTTGTGGTCTATATGGAAGGAACAGAATAATAGAATTTTTAGGGAAAAGAGCAAAACCCCTTATATGATTATTAATGAAATCTTATCCATTTGTCAATGCTAGATTGATACTCTAGGTTTAGGTTTTGAGAAAGAAGAGGCTTTCCATGCAATTTCATCTTTACAACAAGAAAGGGCAATGGAGCACGCACCTTTAGCTCCTCCAATGGATTCCAATCAGTCCTCCCAGGTAGCTGCGAATGAAGTTCCTTCTTATGATTAATGTTTTGTTAATTGAACTTACTGTTAAGTCTATTGTTTTGATCCATTTGAATACTTTGTTATTGCTTGATGGCTGACTATTTTTTTGGGTGGAACCTACGTTCCGCCAAGTATGTATTCTTGAGCTAAGTTGTATTTTGACATGGGTCAGCCTTGATTGTGGTTGAATTCCCATGATTGAATAATATATTACCGTTTACAAAAAAAACGGTTTTTAGCATATTATATTAATTCCTTCGTACTTAAAAATTTGTGAAATCCAAAAACTCCCAAAAGCAAAGGACCCTAATAAGTGATTTTTGGTTTTTATTTGAGAAATAGTTAAAATTATAGGTATATCCTTATATTTTAACAAATAACTGGTGTATTCCTACATTATTGTTTTGTTTGTACACATATTCTACCATCACCTAAGGGCTAAGGGGCATATTCTTAGTCCCTATATTTATTTATAAAGTCACGGTCAAATGACTATTTTATCTTGATTAAATAAATAAATAAGACCCAAAAAATTGACAAAATAATAAAATAGTTAATAAGTTAACAAAAATTGTAAAAGTAGTAGTAAAAAAGAGTAAAAATGTAGCTGTAGATTTTAATTCATGGTAAAATGGACATTTCAACATCACTAAACGGATGGTTGAAGGAGGGCGATTTAAACACAGTTTTTTTTCATAATATGTTTAAATGTCGTAGAAGAATAAACATAATTTCCTCTCTTAAAGTTAATGGTAGTCTTCTGACTTCCCCTTCTCTGATTTGTCATGAGCTTGAAAATCACTTTACTCAGTAATTTAACAAGAGCTCTAGGTTAAGGATATCTCTGAACTAGGAATCCCTGCTACCTAGGAAGATCATCAACCCATATTTGTTAGAGGAAGAATTCACAATAACAGAAGTTAAAAAAAGAACTTTTGATCTTCCTGGAGATAAATCCCCTGGTCCTGATGGATTCCTCTTATTATTTTTTCAAGAATTCTGAGAACTTCTGCATCCTAATTTAATGGCAATTTTCCATAAACTATACTTGGTCTCAAATCTAGATTTCCTCAGGCCAATCAACTTACTCAATAGTTTTTACAAGATCATTAGTAAATGTCTGGCCACTAGGTTTACTCCTCTCCTAAATGATATCATTGATGACTCTCAATGTGCCTTCTTATCGGAGAGATACCTTGGTGATTGTTTCTTGGTTGCTCAAGAAACATTAAATTACATGAAGACTGCAAATGTTTCTGGTTTTATCCTGATATTAGACTTTGAGAAAGCCTTTGACAATGTGAATTGGGAGTTTTTACTGAGCTCTCTTAAAGGACTTGGCTGTGGAGATAAATGAATCTCTTGGATGTATATGTGTATTTCAACTGCTAGGTTCTCCATCTTAGCAAATGGATCTCCAACGGGATTCTTTGGTGCAACTAATTGGCTTAGGCAAGGAGACCCTCTGTCCCCCCTTCTGTTTATTGTTGTCTCCCATATTTTAAACAGGATGCTGTCATTGGTAGCAAATAAAAAGCTCATCTCAGGAATCCTACTTCCAAATGATGGTCCAAATATAATTAACATTCAATATACGGATGATACAATTCTCTTTCTCTCCTCAGGAACAAATAACTTGATAAATATTAAGAGAATTCTTTGTTGTTTTCAGACTTGTTCTGGACTTAAGATAAATTTCAAAAAGTCCTCTTTGACTGGTGTGGGTGTCCCTAGGATTGCAGTGGAATATGGGTATGACATTCTAGGATGTTAAGTTGGAACTTTACCAATTAGCTACCTAGGCCTTCTACTGCATCATGGCAAGGCCACATATAAGGATTGGACGTCAGTCATACAGAAGATCTCAAACAGGTTGTCAACATGGAAGGCAAAATTCCTTTCTTTAGGGGGCAGATTAACTCTAGTAAACACTGTATTATCTGTTATCCCAACCTGCTACCTTTCGGCACTACACCTTCCTAAAAGGGTTGAAAAGGAAATTAATCGACTTAGACGTAGATTCCTTTGGCAATCTACACCTTCAAACAACAAGGGATATCACTTAGTTCAATAGGCAGCTTTATGTAGGTCCAAAGAACATAAGGGTTGAAGTATTATCAATCTTAAAAATTTTAGTGTGGCCCTTAAATATAAATTATTATGGAAACTCTGGACTTGTGCCCCAAATTTAAAATGGCTCATCTTATTAAAAGTCAGATATTGTTTTAGATCTGGGTTAGGGGCCTTGCTTAATTTATCAGATAGGAAATGTTCACCAATTTGGCAACAACTTAAGACTTGCTTCAACATTCTTAACTGTTTTACATCAATAGAAGTAGGCAATGGTAAGGATACCATATTTTGGGAAAATAATTGGATTAATGGCTCCCCTTTAAAATATAGATTTCTGGATCTATACAAAGTGGCTAAACACAAGAAGGCATCTGTGAAAAGGGTTATATATCTATTTGGGAGTGATTTTCAAGGATTATTTGACCTCAACAATAGCCCTGTGCAAACAAGTTAATCAGCAAGTTCTTCTGACCCAAGTGGGCCAATTGGCAAATATATTATCTGGATTTCAGTTTCAATTGGAAAAAGACAAAATCTATTGGCAGCCTGAATACAATTTCTCTTTCACAGTCAATTCATGTTATAAAGTTATAAATGACATTGGACTGAGATTTCACTTGTATAATCCCATTTGGAAGGCTTAGGTGCCATTAAAAGTTAAACTATTTACTTAACTAGCAGTATCAAATAAGATGCTAACAAGAGATAATCTTAAAAAAAAAAGGATTGGTATGGTCAGGAATTATGTCCTATGTGCAATTGCTATTGTAAAACAGTTTCACATCTATTTATCCATTGTCCTTTTGCAGCTTTTGTTTGGAAATTTTTTGTTAACAATCTTATGTATCCTGTGTATTACCATATGGATAACCTCTTCAGAAATAAGCCTCACTATGCCTTTGCATTATCTGACCATGGATGGCATGTATTTATTTCGGCTGTGATCTGGAGTATCTGAAAGGAGAGAAATAGTAGAATTTTTCATAATTTAGCTAATTCATGTAGGTTCACTATACTTCATATTATTTCTCTTATGTATGCTTGGGCAGTAAATTTGGGTACAGGTTTTGAAAATGATGCTTTGATACAATCCGTCTCAGACTTGCAAAACTCTTGGAGCATGGACCATTCAAACATAGGGGCATCTGTGAATCTAAATCCTGGGACCCCTATTTTCTCAGCAAATGCCTCTACTAAAGTCAAGCCTTCTGCTCACAACTCCTCTGAAGATTCTTCCTCCTGATCTTGTTCCATTTCATTAATCTCTATGGTATTCTGTTGAATGGGAGTTATAACTTAATGATTTTTGGATGATTCTGGCCATATATGTATTACATTGGCCAAGTTAATTTCGGTTTCTTCTGGATCCTTAGCCTTTTTGTAATACTTGGAACTTTATTTTTTGGTTGTTCTTAGTGATGGACTCATAACCAAGAATTCTTACTAATATTATTATCGTTTCCAAAAAAAAAAAAAAACATCACTTAACGGATAAATAAACAGAATTCCCCTGCGAATAGGTGATTGTAAGAGCATATGTGTAAATAGAAAAAGATAGGAGTACATTACTTATTGGTGAAAATACAGGGATACAAGTATAATTTCGCCTATTTCTACGAAAAAATGGGGGTTTAGTAGGGTTTACCACTTCATTGTATTTTGGGTTTTTCCTTGGACTACCTCCTCTCCTCCAGCCCCTGTCCTGGCTGTCCAGCAGCGGCGTTCGGTGGAAGCTCCGGCGGCGGGTGGAAGCTTAGGTGGCGGCAGCAGTGCGGCGTCCTCTTCCTCCGACTCAAATCCCTCCTTCCCTCCCTCCTTTGGTTCTCTCCATCTCCTTTCCCAGTTCTTCTCCACAGTAAACCACTCTACATCAACTTGGGTAACTTCCTATCATTTTTTCCTTTTTTTTTGGCTGATTGCATTTGTTGTTGATACTGAATACTTGATTGTTTATTTTGGGAAACAAAGTACCTAGAAAAGAACCACTTTTCATTAAGGCGAGTCGCCTCAACACTTGTCGAGGCGAATCTCCTGCCACCCCCCC
>JAMKQA010024788.1:0-11048 GCA_024699735.1 Posidonia australis
TGACTGTCGTCTTGAGGCTAGGGTTGTGGTCTGCGGGTTGAGGTGTCTTGTGGCATGACGGGGAGGTATGATACTCCTGCTGTCGCTGTGAGCACTGAGGCTCGGGTGTTGTCGGGTGTAGAGGTATGACACTCCCTCCCGAGCACCGTGTGTGGAGGACACCCTGAGGAGGCGTACCTTGTGGTGGCCAATGTGGGTGGGACACGTGCCCCGTAGCTGGTAGCGTCCTGAGAGACAAGACAACCTTCCCAAGGAGGGGTTGGTTTCTGAGGGTTCTCCTAAGAGAGGGGAATCGCGGGATGGTGATCGCTTCTGCACAGGGTGACTTCACCGTGGCAGTGCAAAATGCTGGGGTCGCTCCTCGGTGGACTACGTGTAGCCAGAGTTTGGTTGCCTGGCGCCGGGCTTCACGACTCACTGTGTGTGATTTTGGCCATTGAGGGCCTTTGCTTATGGTTTTGGGCTCTACTAGCCTTGGTTTGTGGTTTTGGCCAGTGTGGGCCTGGTTTCTGAGGTTTTGAGAAAAGAGTTTGCGAAAAGAATTTAAAAGAAAAATTGATTATGATTTTATTTTCCGTGGTTTTTGTTGGGTGCGTACTGGGTGACTTTGGTCACTCATGCATTTTCCTTGTGATTTTGTTCGCAGGTGCGGACATGCGATTGGTTTAACGTCGTGCATATAGTATGGAGTCTGCTAGCCGCACACACAGGCTCCTGGAGGGTTAGATATTTTACTGTTTAGCTTTAGTTTTCCCGTAATTTAATTTGTTTAAATTATTGTGGAAAATTTGGGGCGTGACAAGAATATTATGTAAACCTATGTGGGGAGATTGGTAGAGAACCCTACCTTGCCTAGGGTGTCTCCTCCTTGGATGGCTTACCTTGTTGCTTTGGGCTCAGTTGGGAATGCTTTGGGATGCAAGAGTATGCTCTGGAAGTTGAGATGTAGGTTGCTAGGAGTGGGTGACTTGCTAAGAGAAGGTGAGTTGCTTAGCCAAGAGAGAAAAAATGTTGCTTAAGGAGGGCTTTTTAAAGAGAATCAAAAGATAATTCCTTGGAATGCAAAATGCCTCGAAACTCAACAGCCTCGCGTAGATTCGTGAGGAATATTCATGAATGAGGGTTACAGGCATAGTAGATAAAATGCCAACAGCCAGTACCCTGAAAAGTGACTGTGCGCCAACTTGGTGCGCCATCATGGTGCGCCAGATTGGTGCTCCACGTTGGTGCTCCTAATTGGTGCTCTCCACCTAACTACCTGAATTGTTAATCGAACCATGAGTTTACTGTAGGCTTAGGGTATTCAAGATGAGATTAAGACTTGCTGCATCCAAAGCAACATCTTAGGAGAATCCACCTACGAGTCGCCTCAAAATCGGGGTGTCTACAGTATCTGGGAGGATGATATATGGATTGAGTAGGTTTATCCTTATTACTCAAGAGGCTGTTATATGGATTACGTAGGTTTGTCCTCATTACTCAAGAGGCTGATATATGGATTGAGTAGGTTTATCCTTGCTACTCAGGCGACTGATATTTGGAGTGAGTAGGTTTATCCTCGTTACAGATCAGGAGGCATAGGTTTTCACATACGGGTGTGTTAGTTACCATGTAGATAGTTTAGCCTTGTATCCAGGTGGTTGATATATGGATTGAGTAGATTTATCCTCGTTACTCAGGCAACTATTTTATGGATTGAGTTGGTTTATCCTCATTACTCAAGATGCTGATAAATGGATTGAGTAGGTTTATCCTCGTTACTTAAATAGCTGATATTTGGATTGAGTAGGTTTATCCTCGTTACTTAGGAGGATAATATATGGATTAAGAAGGTTTATCCTCATTACTCAGGAGGTTTAGGTTTTCACACATGAGTTGTTACTTACCATATAGACAATTTTGCCTTGTATCCAAGAGGCTCAATGTCAATTGCACCACCCTTTCACGTTTTCGCTACAAGTGACCCCCACTTGCTTTTTTCCTACAAGCCCTTTTAGGTTTTCTCATAGAGGGGTACCCATTTTTGCTTGCTTGATTATAGCCAAGTTTTTACTTTTTTACCCCTAACGCCCTTTTGGGTTTTCATTAGGTTCGTTGGGAATCTTTTTTCTTTCCCTTTTTTTAATGAGTAGTAGGGTTTCAAGTATTTCCCATTTAATGGTGGATATGGTGTTCGATCTAAAATGGTCCTTTTTATTTTTTGTCAGGCTTTCTTCCCTACCCTTGAGCCATGTAGTCTCTACTAGTCACCAAGACCAAGTCACCCTTCTTAAATGCGCGGGCATGAACCCTTTTTTCAAAGGCTCCTTGCATAAGGGCTCGATATAATTCGAGGCTTTCTCTAGCTTTGAGTCACTTTTCATCAACATCCAACAACTCCTCAAGCCTTACTTTGACATTTAGGTCATTTGAGAGTTCAATCATTAGGGCTACCTGTAGCGATGGTATCTCGATCTCCATTGGCAAGACCACTATTGGCCCATAGACCAACGAATAGGGTGTTGAATCTGTTGGAGTTTTGTTTGTGGTTCTCTAGGCCCACAAGGGTTCATACAACCGATCATGCCAATCCTTTTAACTGGTACGAATAGTTTTGGCAATTATAGTGCATAGAGTTTTATTGAAGGCTTTCGCATGCCCATTGGTTGAGGGGATGTATATTGTGGAATAATTCCACTTAATCCCATGTTTTCAACAAAGCGGTAGACCTTTTGACTTCTGAAGTTTGAGCCATTGTCTAACTACACCCTATGTGGTAGACCATACCAATGCACAATGTTATTTGTGAAGAACTTAATCACTACATTTGTTGTGACATTGTAAAGTGGTACTAATTCAGTCATCGCGAAATGTAATCTATAATAGCTAATATGAATTTGAAGCCTCGAGATGTAGGTGTGAATGGTCTGACAACATCTGTCCCCCACTCAACAAAGGGCCATGAGGCCACTATGGAATGGAGCTTACTTGGAGGACCATAAAGTGTATTTCCATGCTCCTGACATTTGACACAATGTTTAACATAGTCTTAACAAACTCGGGTCCTAGTAGGCCAATAGTAGCTTAGCATTTTAATTCTATGTCACATTTTGGTCCAATCTGATGTCCTCTAGATTCTCCTGAATGTACTTCATATAGAACTTTTCGAGCTTTCGATGGTGAGAGTCATCACAAATATATGGTGTTGCTAATGCCTAGTGCCAATCGATACACCGTATCATTTTCGGATGCGAATGCTAAGAGTCATCTCTTTAGCTCTATTTGGTCTACCTTTTCTTGAAGTTGTTGACCATGCTTGAAGAAATCAATGAGTATTTGCCTCCAATCTTTAGCTTGTTCATGTTCAATCATCAAGGCTTCTCCATCTGACGTTTTCTCTTTGTGTAAGTTAAGAGAACTTGGGAGCAATTGACAATCTTTGATGACCACTTCAACTACTCCTTTTGGCAGAACCATTATACTTGTTGCCAATTTTGCTAAGGCATCGACAAGTGAATTCTCCTTCCTGGGAATGTGTGAGATCTCGGTACTATCAAATCTCCTGATTAGACAAATGAACGTAGAATGATAAAGAATTAATTCTTCCTTCCTAACTTCATATATGCCATTTACTTGCCTAACCACGAGCTAAGAGACTCCATAGGCTTTGATTTTGGTAATGCCTATATCTAGGGCAATCTCTAAGCCTATTAATAAATCTTCGTATTCAGCTTGATTATTTGATTTTTCTTCCAGTAAGACACATGACAAGTGTATAATGCCTCTTTGTGGGGTAAAGAATACTATTCCTGTCCTACCTGAGTTACTGATCCTTCATTTGTGTTTTGGACACGATAAGCTCCATCAAAGTAGAGCACCCAACCTGATTCAGGAGCAATATCTATTGTCATTATTCCTTTATCAAGTAGGTCAGTAGACAATAGGGAGTCATCTAAAATCGAACGTGCAGCCAAGAAGTTGGCTAGAGCTTGTCCCTTGATAGCTTTGCAAAGGACATACTCAATGTCAAACTCCATCAATAGCATAGTTCACTTTCCTATATGTCCAGATAAGGTTGGACGTATCATGATATATTTAAGTGGATCCACATTTGATATGAGTATTGAACCTTGTGTGCCAGCATATAATGGTGCATTTTCTATGCAGCAAATATTAATGCTAAGTAAACCTTTTTGATAGCAGAATATCGAAACTTAGCACCAACCAAACTTCTACAGAGGTAGTACAAAGCTTGCTCCTTACATTCGTTAGTGTTTTGAGCGAGCGATGCACCTAACAATGAATCCTAGGTAGCTATGTAGAGTATTAAAGGGTTTCCTTCTTTTGGTGCACCCAAAATAGGTGACTTGAGCAAATACCCCTTGATATTTTCAAAGGAATTTTGACATTCTTGATCCCATTTAAATCTAACACCTTTCTTCATAAGGTGAGAGAATGGTTGACATGTCCCTGAGAGATTGACAATAAATCATCTAATATATGCCAATCTTCCCTAAAGTGATTTAAGTTGCTTCAGGTTCTTGGGCAGGGGGAGTTCTTGTATAGCCTTGATATTTAATAGGTCAATCTCTATGCCCCTGAGTTTGACCACAAAGCCTACAAACTTGCCACTAGTGACACCAAAAGTTCACTTGAATGAATACATTCTTAAGCTGTATTTTTATAGTCTCTTGAACACAAGCTCTTGGTCTACAAGACGATCCTTTCTAGTTCTTGGTTTAACCACCAAATCATCGACGTAACATTCAACCTTCTTGTGGAGGAGGTCATTAAAGATATGCATCATAGCACGTTGATATGTGGCACCTGCGTTCTTTACCCCAAAAGGCATTACTTTATAGTAAAAGATTCCTTTTGAAGTGTGGGAGGCAATGTGTACATTGTCTTCCTCAACCATTATGATTTGATTGTAACTAAAATATCTATCCATAAAGGATGGAGTCCTACATTAGAGATCCATTACACTTTGAGGGTGCGGATTTGTTTAGGATCACATTTGTAATTGGAGTCTATATATACTCCTTATGTACTACAATTAGGATACTAAATTTTGAAATCTATTTTAGGTGTATTATCTCTAATACATCTCCTTTCTTCTATATACTTTCTCCATATTGTAAAGAATGATCTATCACCATCTATGGATGTAGTCTCTTTGTGATGAATAACATAAATCTATGTTTTCTGTGTATGTGTGTGTACATGTGTGTTTTGTTCTCTCGCTTGACAAGAAATGTAATAGTGGATTGAAATATTATTATTAAGAAATGATCTTGTGAAATATCTTCTCCACCATTTTTCCTAGATATGTAGGTCTAAAAATAGCATGTATAAGATTAAGTTTCTCATGGCTGTACATCTTCACGTGATTGTACTCTTAGGGTCCGTTTGGCAAAGTTTCAACTTTTGAACCCAAGTATAGAAACTAACCTCTGGCTAAAAGCTGTCATAACCCAGTTTCTGGCTAAAAGCTGTGGAAATCTAAAGAAATTTCTGTTCCAAAAGCTACATGCTTCTAAAAAGTTGTTAGTATTTGATAGAATTGTTGGACCATTATAGCTTCTGAAGAGAAGTCATACGCTCAAAAACAGTCCAAAAGTTCTACTAAATGGACCCTTAGAGAAGGGTCACCTAGGAGTTTGTATTTCTCTCTCTCTTTTTTTTTAAGGAATACTTCCTTAACTCCTTGTTCCCACCAAGTCCAATCTTCTAAAAAAATAACAAAACAACAGACATAATAGGAGTAATTCCACTAACTCCTAAATCTTGTAATCCACTTAGAGCCTTATTCAAAAAGTTTTCCATATGGATGCACCACCAGCACCTGGCTACCCATGAGCTATCTAGAAGTTGTCTCAATGTCGAACTTTAGAGAACCTCTCAAGCATACCTGATATAATCACATTGAGGTTGTCTCCATAAATTTTAAAATATTGATGAGATAACCCCATGTCGCAAACCTTAACTTCCACTACTAGTTAACTCTTTTACTCCACTTCTCTACAATGACATGAGATTTAGAAGGTTCCTCTCAAGCTCCATGACACCCCCTCACCGTTTGTTTAGATTTAGTCTAAGAGTGATGTTTGACTTCATCGATATCAAGAGGACAAAAGAGCCGACACATAAATTTTGCCCACAATATATAGGATTACTTAACCTACTAAGCTAGTTCATTTAGCCACCTATTGTGCTTGTCACCCTAGAGTCCCATGTTTGGCTCCTCCTAGAGTCAAATTTGGGATTTATTTCCCACAAAGGGGAAGACTAGACTTACATGGTTAAGATGAGAGTAGACTACTATCATCAACCTTAGGTTTACCCTTCATCACTGCTTAGTTGTCCATCTTAGTAGGGGAGGGGTTTCCAATCAGTAGAAAAAAAAATAGGGCTATTAGACACCAAAACGAAAAACAACAATCATGCATTAAACCACTCTTTCAATGTAAAGTGAGACATCAGAAGCCCTCGGCTAGTGAAGTTCGATTGGAGATGCTTTGATGCCTAAGTAACCCTATTGTTAATATAAAGAGGTGTAACATTTGTGCCTGGCTTTTCCATTTAATATAAACCATGGAATTTCTTGTATTTATTTGTGTGTGGTTTATTAATGGCGAATCCAGGTTGTGTTTATTGGCTGTGGTCTCTCCCTGTGTTTTGTGCCCCTGGTTTCTCCCTTGTGGTGTGATTTCTTTGGCTTTTGGGTCTGTTCTGCATTGGGACCCGTGTTTGGGAGTGTTGCCCAATTGGGCTTGGGCTTGGACCCGGTCAAAGAGCCAACCATGCCCGTGACCCCTGTTTTTCTTCTCTCCGCGCCCGTGACTTTAGATCGGTCCTCTCCTACGTGTGTGGGCTAGCGGGAGGGCTGCTCGTCCCGTCCCTTCTAGAGCAGTGAGGCTGGCGGCGGACTAGTGGGCTTTGAGGGATGGCAGGCGCGGAGTTGGCTTTTAAGAGGGAGGCGGGTCGTGTGGGGGTAGAAGGGAGAACCAGAGTGGGAGGGCGCAAGGGAGTGTGGAAGCTGAGGAGAGGTCGCATGTCGGGAGTGGTCACGCGAGTGCGGGGGTTGGCTGGTGCCGTGCACCGCTGGAGCTTGAGGACACGCGAGGCTCGTCGAAGCCAGGTACGCGTCCCTCCTTCTGCTTCTTTTCCTCGGTTGAGGCATGTTAGGTTAAAGGAGAAAATCATGGATAATCATGTTAAAATCATGCAAAAATAGGGAAATTGTTGAGAATGTGATGAATGGCATGTCCATGTTGATGTCTTGTTGATCCATGAGTATTTTGTGGGGTTTTTGTAGATGTTCATGTTGCATGCTACAGTGATTGTATTCAAGCTTGATGCCTTTGTGATTTTTGATAGAACAACATGCTTAACCGTTTTATGATCGGATTAGGGGGTTTTGAAGTAGACTTGGAGGTCTACACCTCATGTTTTATTGGTAATTTTCGTGGCATTTTTTATGGGTCCGATCCTTACTCCCACTTTGGGGAGAAGAAATGGAGAAGGTCGGAGAGATTTCTGCAATCGCGGAAAGTTGGTATGCTGAACTGGGTTCGGTATGTCGAAATGCACCCAGGTGGTTCCCTGGACCACTGATTCGGACGACCGAAGCATTTCGGTCGACCGAATCAGGGAGTTTCGGACAACTGGATGATTTCGGTCGACTGTTCAAGCGGGGGACTGGTTTATCTGACAGGGATTCAGAATGCCGAAATGCTTCGGTCGACCGAATCAAGGAATTTCGATCGACCGAAACAAAATTCGGTATGTCGAATTAGGACCCTGAGCCATTATGGGAAATGTTTAGAAAAATGTTGATAAATATGGATAAATACATGATAAATGTATGAAATGCATGGAAATGACTTGTGAGATGATGCATGTAAATATGTTATTTTTAATGGTGTTTTCCATGAGATATTGGCACATGGCTTATGTGTGTGAATGTGGACCCATGTGAGGAGTGATTACATGGTACAATGACCATGAATGAATGTGTGGGTTTAAAGACCATAGATAATGAATTGATGCATAATGCATGTGAATTGCAAAGAGTTTTATGAATGAAAAATGGTTTTGATGAATGTTTTGAAAAGAGAAATTGCATATGATTTTAAAGAAATTAAAGGAAATTGTAGGAACCACAATGAAACTAGGACTTGCCGACGAGGTAGTGAGACCTTTAGAGATGTCGGGGACGTGTCCTTGGTTGTGGTTGCCGAGTTTGCGGTCCAGGGTAGGAGCCTCGAGACTATAGTGGTACTGTAAGACCCGGGGTACGAGAGACCCAAACTACCCTCAGTGTCAGTGCTGGACTGGTCTGGGGTTAGAGTCCCCAGGTGCTCGGGCACTGGGGCATTCCTAGGACACACTCCGTGCTTGTACCAGTGAGGGTACATTTTGAGGCTGCGGCCGAGGCAGTTGAACTCCAGCGCGGGGTGGTTCGCCGCGGCACTATAATGTGGGTGTGGTGACATGGAATCCTCACCAACTACTTGTGGTCAGGTCGATCGCCTGTGGCCAGGGTGATGCGACCAGTTTTGGAATGGAAAAGTGTGGATTTGTGTGTGGACTAGTTCCTAGCCTGGATTTGTGATAAGTTGTGCTAATGGTTTTAAATGATGTTTTAGGTTAGAAAACTAGATGAAATGATTCACTTCTCCTGTGTTGAGTATAAAGGTTTATGAACGAGCATGAGGTTTTGAAAGAAAAGAAAAGAAAGTTTGAAATGCCATTGTTTTCCAAGTTTTTTCTAATCGAATATGTGGTTTTGGCAATGGTAGTTTCTGGCAAATGTTTTCGTGGATTTTATCGTTGTTTTTGGAGCGCGTACTGGGTGACATTCCTGTCACTCACGCGTGTTTTTCCTTGTCCCCTTTGTTTCAAGTGCTCAGGTGTAGGAGCAATCTAGTCTAGTGCATCTTCTCGAGCCATGTTTGCCGTACACAGGTCTAGGTGATTAGCTTTATTTATGTAATTCTGTTATTTAGATTCTTTTAACTACTCTTGGGTAGTTCTTGTGCAATTGTGTAGCGCTGGGGTGTTGCAAGAGGTTAAGTGGACTCTATGATATTTTCAAAGTTACGATGGCATTTGCATAATGGTGACCATTTTGGATAGCGTGTAGACATATTTCTACCATATGAAATAAGAAACTTATGTAAAGGATGCACTTACAATATGAGGTACTTACAATACAATGTTGGCATAGTTGACCCATAAAAAGCTCATCGATTATACGAATAGTTAAGGGCCAATCGCATTTGGGGAAGCTAGCAAAACTAAATACTAGAAGTGTAAAGTATGAAATTAACAACCTTGTAGCCAATAATATGCAAGACACATGGTCATTGCTTGCTTCACACGGGAATCAAAACTACCACCACGCACAGTTGATCGATATAGAAATCAAAGGATAGTGCAACTGGTCAAGGACGAGCACACAGTGGCTTATTAAACTTGTAATTACAAGAATGTTATAGCCTGCATTTAACCAGATTATAGTTGCATCATGGTTTCAGATTAGATATCATATAGATTTCAAAATGATGACAGTTGGAATCTACTATATGAACTACAAACAAAATGTGTCAACTCTAACAAAAGCCATGCTAAATCTAGCAAATACATCAGCTGAAGGTGAACAAGGATATGAAACTGATCCAACTTGTAAGACGAAACTAGTGACTAAGTTGAAACATTGATTAAAAGTTAGCGTATTCACAGTTTGACATCCTTATGTAAGTATACCTGAATCATGATTAACTAATGGTCAATATCTGACATAAATCAATAATTTGCACTCTGAAGGAAACAATAGTCCAGTGACCTGTAAGCTACTGAAGTAGACATCTTTTCCTGTAAGAGCTACTTCCATAGAAACGACATGAAATAATACAAGAAGAAACAAATTTAAGGTGATTGAATGTTCCAACACATGGATTAATGGAGTATCTGGAGTTCCATGAGAGTCCATGATAGTAGCGAGTTGCAACCATGGCATCAAATGTCACCACGTCAGTTTTTTTACTTACCGACACAACACCGATATAACATCAATATGATAATTTTCTAAACAAAGGTGATTTTTTTACTATTTTTCACTAACACACCGACATTTTGCCAACGTATGTCAATTTTTCAACCTACTAAAGTCCAATATGAAACTAACATTTAAAACCATGACTACAACACCTAGAAAATGTGATACCAAGAGTAATTAAGCGCGTCCTACAAGATAGAGGATATTTTAATTAAGCGTGTCCGAGAAGATAAAGGATATTATTTCCATCAACAATAGAAATTCAATGCATCTATTTTATACAATATTTGGAAGATGTGGAAATGATATGAATGTAAGACTGCTTATACAATATGCAACCAGTGCATATTTTATGATTGCACCCTGTGATTGAAGATATGTAATAGACAAGGCTGCAGACAGGAAATACAAGGAGTTATATGCATCCAGGAAGACTCTTCACCTTTCTTCGACAATTCCAAGAATTGGTTCAGTAGGAGTAGGTGAAGGCAAACCCATGAAGGCTCTATCTTTGAGATCATCTTTTCCAAATGTCGTAGCTGTCAAGCTGCTGCTTACTTCAGGGTATCTCCAGTCCATCAGGTAACTGGGCTTCACTAGGACCTTGCTCACCTCCAAGTCCCCAACAAGCATTGCAACCACCCTAGACATCGATGGGCGTCGCATCGGTGATGCCTGAGTACAGAGGAAAGCCACACCAATTACTCGGGTGGCTTCTTCTGTGCTATAAGAAGATATTGTTGGATCCATCATCTCCAATCCACGCTTTTCCTCATGTAAATGCCAAGCCTGGACCACAAAGAAAAAATTCAATTAACACAAAGCTTGATATGCACAAGATTGTTTTATGCAACACTAGTTGATCATAAAATACCATCAACTTCGCTCCTGCTTTTAGAATTAGACAAACGAAGCTAGTATAGCTTTTTGAGATGAAGTCCCACATTGGTTATTATAAAAGTCACATATAATGTTAATATATACTGTGCTTCCTAAATCTTGGACA
>JAMKQA010024791.1:0-19530 GCA_024699735.1 Posidonia australis
CCCCCCCCCCCCCCCCCCCCCCAATTCCTGGTCCACCTGCTGTCTCCCTAAAGAAGAGGGAGGATTGGGGATACGTAGAATTGCGGAGAGCAACAAGGCAGGTATTATGAAACATTTCTGGCACAATCTCACTGATCGACGCGCCACCTGGGTGAAGTGGGTTAAGGAGAAATATCTCCGCAACTGTACCATCTAGTCGGTTCCTTTGGCTAGGTGGCCCTCATGGTTTAGGAGGGGGATTCTTGCTATACGTCTACTCATCTCACCACTGGTCGAGCGGACATCTGTCACGTGGACGCCTGACCCTGCATGCGGCTTCTCTATTTGCTCTGCCTGGCAAGCTAATCGCCATAAGGAGATGCATATCACTTGGGCATCAGAGGTATGGTTCAAGGGTTATATGCCCAGGTATGCCTTCGTGCTCTGGCTTGTAATGTGGAACAGAATTAAGATGCATGACAGGTTGCGCCATTTGGGGATGTGCATTATATCTTGATGCCCCTTATGCTACGATGCTTATGAGGATCAAGCACACTTGTTTTGGTGATGCTCCTACTCACGGGGGATACTAGAGAGAGCTGCGGTTATCTATCACCTGGATCCGTGGCATACGGTGACTGAGGCGCTGACTTGGGCTGCCAGCCTACCCTTGACATGCCAACGTACACAGATACTGTTTCTGATTGCTGCCACTGTCTACTACATCTGGAGGGAGCGCAATGCTAGACTTTTTTATCACAACCACTGGGCTCATGGGGTGAGCCAGCTGTGGGACATTGTTGGAAGTATGATCTCACTTAGGTTCCAGTAATGTACCTGTGACATGCGAGGTTTTGTCTTGTGGTTTACGTTTTTTTGTTGGGTGTATGTATGTTTTCTGTGACAGTCTTGTAAAGCAGGTTCTATCTGCATGTGGATGGTGACTGACTGTGTACAGTTCTCTTTGTACTGACTTGGTATATGTATACACAATACACCCGGGGGCTTCGGCCTCCCTTTTGCTTTGCAAAAAGAAAGGGAACAATATTGTGTGCAAATAGAAGAAAAGTTCATGTGACTTCAAACAAACCTTTTGAGACGGTGGAACAAGATATTTTATGAATATATAAATTCATGTGTTACATTGATTCCACAAGAAGTGAATTAGAGATGTAAATGACATACTTGTTTAGAAAAAAACTAACATGAAGGAGATCGACAAGTTACAACAATTAATAAAGAAATTTGAGATGAAGAATGTAACGATGAAGAAGATAGATATATTAGATAAGGATCGAAATACCTTAAGAATAATATACAAAATTGATATTGATAGGTTTAATCTTCAAAAGACAAGGTCTACCAAGCACACATTCAATTGGGGTATCATTGTATGATGTTTCACCACCACCAACAAGGAAGTTCATTGGATCAAAGAATCTAGAAGACATGTTGGTTAAGCTTGTCATCACAAAGAAACTAAGGCCATGTCTAATTATGATCATTGGCTCTAGCATATTTACAATAAGTAGGTTTGGACGAAAAAGTTAAATCAAATAAGAAAAAGAAAACGCTAGCTTATTGAAAAACGCTAGCCTTTTTTTTTTCCATATGTAGACTCATAAAATACATCAAAAATTTAAAAAAACTAGCTAAAAGAGATTTTTGGAGAAATGCCAACTTCTTTCTAATTTATTTTCTATTTTACCCTCTTTAAAGAAACAAAATTATAAAACACAAAATACAACTCAAACCATTTCAATCCTTTCTCTCCCATTTGCATCACCCACGTAGGCATTGTCTGTCCCCTCATCTTGCTCAGCTCCTTGCTTAACAAGTACCTCCAGGAGTAGGGTGTCACTGCAATCCTCGACCTTTTGCTCTGCGACAATAACAAGGGACTCATCGCTACTATCGGCGTGATCCGATCATTGATCTCCGCTCTTAGGAACAGGACGACAACATTGTAAACACTATGATCACCAACGAAGGAGAACAAGGTTCAGGCATACAAGCAAGGGTGGTGAGGCCACTACTAGAGCTGATGGCAGACTAGGAGCTAGAGATGGTGGACAAGGCTGCATACATGCTAGCAACAATGGCATCACTGGTGGAGGTGACAGGGTAGACCATGGAGGAAAGGGGGATCCTGATGCTGATGGAGATGGTGGAGGTTAGGAACAGAGGCAAAAGGAGATAGTTGTTGACATTCTACTCTAGATTTGTCAAGAAAACAGTGGATACCAGGCCAAGGTCCCTATAGAAGTAGATGAGTAGAAGAACATATGTGGCAATTTGGTTATTTCATGGAAAAACACTACTTCACATGTTATTGTACCTAAACAATTATCCCATTGCAAATAAGCTTCCAAATAAATTCTCAAAGAAAGCAACTTTAAAAAAGTTAATTTTTTCAAATACGTCTAAGAAAAAAAAACGTTACCAAACATTACCTACAACTATGTACAACCTCAATTGACCTTCGTGGTTTATAATTAACAAGGAAGTATTGTATTAGAAATATTGTTTTGAATTACAAGAAAGAGGCTGATGGCGGAGCCAGATTAATATTCATGAGGAGGCTTTTACACATAGATTTGTAAGATGGGGGTAATTTACATTATGTCTTTCATTTTTTCTCTTAACTTATATAAAGTCTAATATAATTTTTAAGGACAAGTGGGGCCAATACTATTGCATAACCTCCCTTGTGGGCCACTGGAAGAGATAAGATTGTGAGGGTTGTTTTGTTGTTGTTTAGAAGACCAGTCTCTTATTGAGATTGTTGTAGGTTTAAAATCTAGTTGTTCAATAGCCAGCATTTTCATTCACGAATTGTAGAAAGGTATACAAGTAATTCCTACATGTTGTCTCGAGTGACATAAAATCCATTCGTCTTACGTGTTTATTTTTGTTTCTTGCTCTATCACGATCATACGTAAGAAAGACTCTACTTCTAGCAATACCTCAACATTATGTATATAAATCTATGCAAACTTCATATCTACATATATACCTTTAATTTTAAACTCATAATCTTTATATATATACCTTTGATAGAGATATATATATATGTGTGTGTGTATAAAATGTGCAAAGGTTAGCGATATAAGTGTAGAGATAATAAGTTTAAGGAAATATAATACAAGTACAAATTAAGTTTGAGATGTACATATAATAAATATGCCTTTTTTTATTAAAAAATCATGAAAATATGGATCATATAAAAACTGAAACAAAAATAAAATTAAGTTGACTGTATCAAATTGTTAGAATGAGTCCATTCTCATGTCATTTTTTTCTAATGCTTATCTTACTTGTGATGTAGACATGCATTGTAAGAAAATGGGGGTAGTAGACATAGTCAATTTCCATGGCTAAGATAAGTAACTTTCGGTTAAGAGGTGTTAACTGCATTCATGCATAATCCACAATCACCACGTTCAAAACTTGCACGTAAACCACTTCATTCTCATGTGCTATTAGTTTTTCTATTGATGCGCGTCAATTTAATTTCTCTTGATGCTCCTCTACGTTTTAGCTTAAAAGTGGTCTTTCCAATTGGCGTAGCCCAACAACTTAATTTCCCGTTAGTAATGCATGAATTTTCTTTAGATACAATCATCTTAACCTAACGAAATATCGATTGTATAAAACATAAAAAAAATATTAAATGAGTTTAATATTATTTATTATTTTTTAATGGTAATTTGCTTGCATGATTGGACATCATTATTAATGTGTTAAAGCATTTAATGAAGGAAAACGAATTCATTTCAGCATGTCTAGATTAGAATCTAATGCTATATTTTGTAAACTCTCTGGTGTCAAGCTTTCAACAGTGACTTGCATTCATTTCAGCATCTCAATGCCTAATATGACATGATTACACAAAACGTTACGACGTGATATAACAACACGATAAATTAATTTAGTAATAATTTTTTTAACTATTTTGAAATATTTATGTGATTCATGGTTAATGACTGTAACTTTATTTTGACAAGATTAGACGTAATTACTACCTGATTCAATATGTTTAGAACCGATTGAATCTAGTTAATACACGTTTAACATTCATAATGGATTATTAAGTATATTATTACTAAATTGAATACAAATATATTTTTATACATGTTTAAAATTATTGTATTATTAGTAATCAAATATAATTTTTCCAAAATATAAGAAATATTAATAAAAAGTGATAGACACGATAACACGATAAATCCAATACGAACAATTAACACGTCTACTTGCATCTAACACCATGGTGGTGTCGTTCTCTGCTCGAGGATTGTCGAATACATTCTAGGATTTTTTTAGCTTTTTATTTTTATATTAATTTGAATCCAAAAACTATAACTAGGTTGCACATTTCTTAGCTCATGAGTTACTTCTTCATGTGGACTATCTTGTATTTTCCTGAAATGCAAGGTCAACAATTTTAAGTTAATAACGTTCAATTTTTTTCAAAAAAAGAATGGAAATTAGAAACAAACACAAGTTCACTTCATAATAAAGTGAATTTAATTTCTTTTTATGTTAAAGAAGCTTTTTACCTTAACAATAGTAACCTAACTTTAACTTATTGTTTTCTTTAGGATTGTGTTTGATTTAGATTTTAGATTATGACTTTTCCATAAAATCTAACTTTTGGTTAGAATTAAGTTCACTTATATTAGTTTTTGACTTCTATCAATTATGATGATAGCTTCTGCTCTTTAATTGACTCTGTCTTCTCATTTTATTCAAATTCTAACCATAAAATGATTCACGTCAAGATTCGAATGTGAGACTCCTAATAAAAAGAGAAATTAGAGAAATTTATCGATAGACTAACTATAGTCGACGGCATTGTCCGAGAATGGAAGGCAAGTGATATCGTATACGTTTCTTTAATGTATTATTTTCCTATTTTAAAGTTGAATGCATTTGGTTGTACTATATTGAAAATATAATCTGTAATTTTGGTAGTTCTCAAGTGGAATCTTTACTTGTTATTCTAACTAAGGTGGCCTTGTAGAATTTTGGCTCATACATAGAAGAAGTTTCTAAGTAGAATTAGTTTAAAATTAGCTATTATTTGAACCAATAGTGCTGGTGCTTTCCTGACCAGCTGTAAATTATTCAAAGGGAGAGAGGGCAAGTAGATTATGTTTTTTTTTTTTTCCTCTCCTTCAAGAATTAATTGTGCTTCCAAAGTTTGGTGGGTCTCGTTAAATAACAAAAATAAGGAGACATCCTTACCCATCCTTAGTCATGCAGCAAGTTGGTTGACAATAGAAGTTTGCTACGTGACAAAATAAACCTAAAGGAAAATATATCATGAGACTAGGAATAAGAACAAACATGTAACGCAGGATTTAAAATACCTAATGTAGCAAATGGTTTCAAAACTTTTGCATCATTGCATGTGTCAGACAAAGCACATTGGTTTGAATAAAATGGGAGTACTTCAACTTGTAACGACTACTTTTTGTTAAAAAATAGAGCAGATGGAAATTTTTTTTTATGGCATCCAACCATTTAGGTAGACGAGTTAGCAATTCTAACATCAGATGGTTTGATTATGAATATGTCGCATCATTTGATTATGTGGCAGAATTGTCTCTTCATCCATGACAACGTCTTTCATTCATCGTATTCAGCCTGACAATCTCCAACCAATTCTGTCATCCTTTCGTTTTATTACGAACAAGTCTTCAATAAAATCACCATTTTTTTTTAAAAGTTAATTAATAAGATCGGTTTTGGCGCAGTATGCGTGATAGTCTATTTTTCAGCTCAGCAAGATTCAATTCACATCACTAAAGTTTTGGCGACAAAACTGGTTTTACTGCTGCACGTAACTGGTGTCCAGTCCCTGTTGATAGAGGCTGCAGTAGATTATAAACAGTGACAGAAATCTCTAATTGGTCGTGTTCACGCTACTGAGACGTGTGCAGTGATCAAACTAGAACGTGCGAGCGTTCAGATAGAACGTGATGCGATCGATCTCAGGTGAAAACTCTTCTAATATAATAACATATTTCAGTTAAAATTAAAACTAAAACAAAAAAATCGACAATAAGTGAAGTTGACCTTTGGTAAAGGGGCCTCAATCCAAGTGAAAGCTTCGTCCACTTCGATCTATGAAATGAGGCATTAATTGACATTTCTCCAAACTTGGGTTGCTTGCCTATTTGGCTTTTAGTGTGACATGAACATGTTGCCTTGGTCCCCAATCACTCACGATATAACATTATCTTAGACGATAATGACTGAACGTGATTTTCATTCTCAACCTTATTATAGAACAAAATATAGATCACCAGACGTCTGTTTGCGAAAGGAAGGTGAAGTAAAAAACAAAGAAGATAATGACCACCTTTTTTCTTTATTTTTTTTATTCTTTATGGCAATGATTCCTGGATTGATAAGTAAAATATTTATTTAGATGTCTTGAATTCCAATTCCTATCCGTTTGTCTCTGGTTAATTATATAGTTCTAGAATCTTCACATAAGAGTTTGCTTGGTAGAGTTAATGTTGGAATCGAACGTGGAACTATATGAATACACATATTAATTATATTGATTAACATGTTAATTAAAGTCATAATGTAAGATCTAAGAAACGTCATGAACGATCATTGCAAGCAGTAGTAACAAGATAGAGAAACTGAATTAGAAATTACCTGATCGAGTCTTCCTAAACGACTCACCTTAAAGAAAATAACGACTCACAATCGGTACATAAGGTTTCTATGTTTTTCCTCCTAGGATAAAATGATTACAGTAGGTAGAGAACATACCGGTGTCTACACATCGATCATACCTCAGTTATTTATTGATTCAAGTAGTACAACAGTCAAAAGAGAAAGATGCAGAGTTGTCAAAGATTTGTCGCAGAGTCATTGCTGAGGAACAAAGAGTTGTCGTTGATGTTAAAACCAATAGAGAGAAGACAGAAAAAGAAAGTGCAAGAGAGGAAGTATTGTTAAAAACGTCCTTTCGTCCCTCCGCACCATCTATAAGTGAGCCCCACGACCCACGATTCTAATGGTTGCGATTTCCACATGTCGTGCGCGGTTCGGATTGAGGATGTGGTTTGACGACTAACAACGGGTAAATCATAATTAATTAAGTTAAGATCTCGATTAACATTAATTAGTTATTATAATTTTGTGCAAAAAGTACTTGTAGACCATTCCCTCAAGCCCAACGTTCGAGCCCGACCTAGCTCAATGCGCGCATGTGTGTAGTCATCCATGTTTTGTCCAAATTCTTGTGAATAATTGTTCTAGAACTCTTAGGGTATGGACTCATCCAAATTTTTACTATTTACCAATGTAGAATTAAAAACCTACACTTATGCACAAAACTTTTTCTCTAAAATAATCTCTCTCTTGGACTTACACATTTAGACTTTTTTTGAAAAACGATAAAATAATATTATATATGATCAAAATAAACTCGATTATGAGTACCCTGCTAGGCATAATGCAATGTTCTTCTTCCTCGAATAGGAGACAAAATTAGGCAACATTCTCTAAATAGAAAGTAAAATAAAACAAGATTCTCCGAATAAAGTATCAGACATTTAATTCGTATAAACAAGATTCTCCAAATACTAGACTTAATATGAGTATTATTTAATTAAATATTATAGGTCTAATTAAACCTAACTTAAATCTAATTAATTAAATGTTCAACGGTCAACACAAAGACCATACTCTTTGAATATGTGTTTTTTGCATATAAGTTAGTCCTTATGATGTTTTTTATTTACCTGTGTTGAATGATACCTTGAGAACTTATTTGTATTAGAGTTTATATATACTTTATTTGTTCTAGTGTTTAGGATTTCGTTGACATCCGTTCACATTTGTCAATTTATTGTCTCCTCCTTTGTAGCTCTATTCTCTGATGTAACGAAGAGTAATCTACTAATCTATTGCTGCTTGTAGACACAGTCTTTTAGGTGAATCACCTGAAGAACCATGATTTATTTTCATTGTGTTCTCTTGTTAGATATCTATAATAATATAGATAAAAAAAGGCATATGTTTCACCTCGATGAGTACTAACATTTTCATTAAGGATAAAAAATTTGAAACGATTGTGCTTTTCAAAGTTTAATAAAGTATTGTCTGCTAATATAAAGTAATACGTAAATTATCAAGTGACGTCGGTCGCACATGTCAAATTAGTCATGTCGATGGAGATAGAGATGGAATCCGGGTCCGATTGGGTCGGCCCGGTCTAAAAAAACAAAGGCCAGATCGGACCTAGATCAGGCCAAGTCAGCCCATAGGCTGGACCGGGTAGGGCCTTTGTTGACAAATCATGGGCCCAACACGGCCCATGGCCCATTGGTGGGTCGGGTCGGACCGGGCTGGTCCACGACCCACGGTGTTTCTGGTTTGTTTGTTTGTTTTTTTTTTAAATTTCCCAGTCAGCCTGGTCTAGTCTAATTTACAGGCCAAAATAGACCTACTCTATGGACCTGAGCGAGCCTAGCACGTGAACCCGACACGGCCCACAATGGACCTGACCTGGCCCGGTCCATTTTTGGGATACATGGGCCCGAACCGTGCTGGGCTCAGATAAACTAGCCCGACCCGATTTCCATGTCTAAGTGGAGAGTGTCTGAATTGTCTGGATCAAAATAATATACAATAGACGGCTTAAACTGTTCACTGTCCACGCATGACACATTCTCTTTTTATAATGTGTTTTTTTATTTCTACCAATGACTTTCTGTTTTCAAATTTTAGACGGAAGGATGTGAGCAGGAGGAGGAAGGACGATGGCAACGATGCTGGTGGTGATGACAACGACGATGATGGTGATAGTGAGCAGAAGGAGAAAGGAAAGACGACGGTGGTCTTGATGAACAGGAGGAGAAAGAGAGGGTGGGAGGAGGCCGTGACAGGAGGACGACGGTAGTGGCAGCAATAGTAGTGATGGTGAACGGGAGAAGCGAGAGACGACAGCGACGGTCTTGGTTAGCATGCAGGAGGAGCAAGGGAGAAGGAGAGGTGGGTGGTAGACGTGGATAGGAGGACGATAACGGTGGCGGAGGTGGTGGTGGTTGTGAATGGAACGAGCAAAGGAACACGATAATGGTGTTGTGAATAGAAGCGGCAAAGGAGATCTAACGGGCGGTGGATGGTGTCTGTAGAAGGGAGGACGACAATAGCAATGGTTGGTGGTGTGAATCAGAGGAGGATTTTGTCTTTGATGGTGGTGGTGAACGAGAGAAGGAGGATGTGGCCGTAGATTGAGGAAACTTGACAGGTCAGTGGCCGCAAGAGGACAAGCGACGAGAGGATTGAAGGCACCATGATCGTCGGAGAGAGAGAGAGAGAGATATGTTAAAACTTTTTTATTATTTGTTGTTGACGTGGGACTTGTACATCTGGATTCTATCGGTATTATAAATTTAGGAAATCGCCCCTGGTATCTACCTAATGAACACCTTCGAAAGAATATAAAAATAAGGAACTGATGGATCATCGTCAATCGTACAAGTTTGTTTTGTTGTCAGTGAAGAGATTGGCTTGGACGACGAAACCCATACGAAGGAACATAGGATGTTAGGGTGAGTTAAAATATGGAAAAGGTTAATTGAATAAGTCAAAAAGGTAAGTGGGTTTGCTTGTCTCGGTCAGTGCGTGGCGTGAGCGGAATGAGATTATGGGAAATATTCAATATTCCTTGCTTGTGATAGAATAGAAATAGATCCAGACACGTAGAGTCTTTGGCCAAGTACGTATGTCGATTATCGACTGATACGCCTTTTGAAGCTGTAAAAAAAGATAGGATTTCTTTAATCCTCACTTTTATTTTATTTTTACTTCAAATATAGAGAAGCCGTTGTGAATAACTAATTACTTGCTTGCATAATAATAAAGATAGATCGAAGAAGTGGATTTTGAGATTCCTCGCATGATAACAAAGGCAATCCAATTCATAACCAATTAACCACGAGCTTAGAAAATCAATACTCGGTCTCTTTTAAGACCAAAGTACACATATTTTAGTGGTTGATCCCCCATGACGCCGTCTAGCATGACAAAGTACCTGCACGATTAACTTAAAAATTAATTGACCACAACTGAAGAGCCCCGGTACAATACAAAACTTCTAACAACGTAATTATCCGATGTGGGTCTACTTATTTAACAAAATCAATACCTAAGTAAAGTACACTAAGCTCAGCAGCCATTTGTCCTAGCCTTCTCTTAATTGCTCTTTTTTTAACTAAATATTTTTTTTTTTAACTTCAAAGCAGATTTAATTTAGTTATGAAGACACTAAACATTAGTTACGATCCTCTAGATATCTAAGCATTCAACACTCTACATTAAGTCATTCGCATTTGGTCGATCAATTTGCTTTTATTAATAAACTCAACTACTGTAAACATGGAAAACAAAAGAAGTTAATAGAGATGCATCTTTTCCATCTAAATAAAAATATGAGAAATTTTCTTGTACATGCTTAGAGTGGTTTTGGTACAATGATGCTCACAATCCAATGTGTTTATTTCCATTGATTTGAATGTATGGTTGAGATAGAACCTAGGATTACTGTTTTTAACCCCTTCAATAACCAAGCATCAATAGGACTATATGTATATACCTAGTAGTGGTATTTCAAGTATGTTTTTGCATTAATATATATTACTTTATCATTAAAAAAATTGTCCCATCAATGTTTTTGTTTAATTTTTTAAATACATGCATAACTCTTTCTCCGTAACACTCCCCTCCCTTCTCCCTGTCTTTTTGTCTTTCATTCTCTCTCCTTCTCTCTCCCTCTCTCTCTCTATGTCCTGTTCCACCACCACCATCTCTAATGTCATCGTCACATCTCTATAATCACCAACGACCTCACTCATTTCTTCTCTCATTCCTACGTTGTCGTTGTTGCCTATTTCTCCTCTTGTTCCTCTACTGTCATAGTTGTATATGTTGCATCGTTGCACACCAACATCGTACTCCCATCACCACTGTCATATACCAAGATGTCGCACCATCATCCCACACAAATGTGCCACTAGATCATCTCTCATCAGACACTAATGTGCTGCTCGATTGTCGCTATCCTTCTCTAATCCTTCTTATATCTCCACTAGTCAAACACACTGTTACAAAATTTCCTTTTGTCCACCATTACAGTCACCACCATAAGGCTCATTGTTTTGTCCTTCCTGCTTCTATCCACAACCATCCATTTATCTTTTGATTTTTTTCATTAATTAGTTGTAAATAATATTTTTTTTTATTGTTTCATATGATTTATGTTGTTTTTTTAGTTATTTTATTGTTGAAATGGTGATGTTTAAAAACATAAATTTTTATTTATCAAGGAAAAAATAGATGTTATTAAGGAAATTATTCTATCAATACTATCTCTTAATTGTGTGAGTCTATTTGAAGAATTTAATTAGACTATATGAGTGTGTACGAATACTATTGCACAAATGTATGTATAAGAAATATTGTAGATGAATTTGTGTATGAATGCTACCTTGTAATTGAATGAGTAAAGCATAAATACTATTTCTTCAAAGCAACGAATACTCATATGATATATGCTGAATGAATACTCTAAGTCTAAATAAATAAATACTATAATGTACGATAAAGAATACTTTGTATATATAACCCATGTTTATTTGTTGGATACTTTTCCAAATAAATTTTACGAATAGGAAGGAAAATATTCTATGAATAATATCTTTTAATTGTATGAGTCTATTACAACACCTTTCGTAAGATTACATGAATGTGCATATGAATATTCTTGTGAATCTTTATATAAGAAAGGTTGTAGATGAATTCACGTATGAATACTATTTTGTGATTGAATAAGTATTCATGAAGAGGTTGATCTTCATCAGTTGAATACGTTTGTGGATTCTATGAATAATAAGGTAATTATTCTATGAAATATGTGTACCAATACTTTTGTAGACGTGTGTATAAGGAAGGTAGTCAGTGTATTCATATATTAATGTGAGAGAGAGATTGAAGGGGCAAAGTACAAGTATTTTTTTTAAAATAAAAGAAGGTATTCTGATGTGTTAAGGTTAGATTGGTACTGTAGTAGAAAATTAAATCTGGTTTTCACACTCATAGTTGGATTCCATTAAAGTCCATCCATTGGTTGGTAGAGTAGGAGCTTTTTGATTTGAGAGACACGATCAGATCGTAATTGACAATTTTCAAGTAAATATACAGAGGAATGATCATGTGAGTTGTTCATGTAGGACCATGTGGAGGAATATTTATTTAATTTTTTTTTAATTAGGGTCTAGAAAATCTGTCAAAATAAAAAATCTTCTACTCCAACAACCGTTAGATGGACTTTAATGTAGGACTCTATAGAGGAATAATTTGGTGCCACTTTTCATAGAGCAGAAGTACAAAATTCAAGACGAACAAGCTAACGTTTTTTTCTTTTTTTTGACAGTTTTTTTTTTTTGGAAAACGAAGAAGTTTTCCTCAAATATATATCATTCGAAGCAATCAAAATTGTAAGTATATCTTTTTGTTTCATCAAGTAACTATTGTACTCCTATGTTCTTGTTTCATTAACATACATAACCTTATTGTTACTCAAAGAAGATATTTTATGTATTTAACAGTTAAGTCACACTAAAATAACTATTTTACCCTTGGTCAAAATATTCAACAAGACAAAAAAAAATTAACAAAATGCTAAAATAGTTAGTAAAAGTGATAAACAAATAATATTAAAAAAAACAAGTAAAAAGGTCAAACAAAGTTTTAAATGTTAAAATTAAGGATAAAATAGTATTATAACTTACTAATTAAATATATAAAATAAACCTATTAGATGATAGTAGAAGTATATACATTAATGGACTAAAAATACAAGGATACACCAGTTATTTGTTAAGACACAAGAATATACTTGTTTTTTTTTTTTTTTTTTGAAATAGCAAGAATATACGTGTAATTTCGATTGCTCTCAAGGTGGGTGTAAAGAATCTCTTTAAAAATTTCCATTTTTAATACCGGGATCCTTTAAAGCTCCATGACATCAGTTAATGTGACATAAAGTCATTAATTTCACTAGTAAAAACGTTTCCCCCATGTAACAGCCACATCAACGAGGGAATGCTAATTGGACACGTAACTTAGCTCATGTGTGTGGGTTAGAAGTTAGAACTTAGAACTTAGAAGAGAACCCACACGCAAATGGGTGATGATAAGATCATGTGCGGGGTCTGATGAGAGAGCCCCACAATCATCTTAATTTAGCAGCCATAACTTTTTTTTTACCCACCTGACACTTTTAGAGCGTCTTTAATTTACTTGCACGTCATGGTCCACGAGAGCTGATCAAATCCGCCAACTCACATGGAAATTCAGCGGCCAATTTCGGTGCGAGGTCTCGACCTCTTAAATTAATGACTTCCTATGGGACGCCATTATTCTTTTTTGTTAATAACCTAGCGAGATTAATCTTCCATGCATGGGATAAATTGGAATGAAAGAGAAAAAGGCCGACTCAGTTATTGAAGTCGATTAATTAGGTGACCCCAGTGTACAGTGAATTAATCCACCGTCTGTGAAGGGAGTAGCTTACAAGAATGTAGAAATATTATCAACAATTAAAGCTTAACAAGGAACTGCACTGGGAAAAAAAAAAGGGTTAAATGTCCCCATCAAATGATATCATAAAAACAAAAGAGGTTCCACCCTGCCACACATAACAGTCATCGTTCTTTTTCATGATGGGCAAACTGTCCCCAGTGTCAGATTAATGACTCGCCAGCCGACGCCATTATTCTGTTTTGTGGATAACATATGATATGAGTCAACAACAACCAAAAGGTCCATCCACGTCAAATAAAGTTTCGAAGATAAAAAGGTACCACTCTACAGCTGCACGTAATTGGGAAAAAAAAAAATTATTCACTCGGTGGAAAGAAAGGCAACTTAACTACTATTCGCTTTAAAGCGATTTTTATTCCAAAAAGTATATTTGAAGCGTGCGGGGTTCTTCTACTTGGGGTGCCACGATACCATTTTTGTCTCCAATCGTTCTGGTCCTGGATTGTTGGATACCTATGCATGTATATAAATTTGGAGAATATTACTCATTATCACCTCCAACTTTTTTGAATTTAAGTTCTACTATCTCTCCACCTTTCTTGAATTTATATGTGGAGAATATAAATGTAGTGATCGGAAAAAGAGCTAGTGTTTCACTACTTAAGCAATGAACACTATGAAAACTATTTGTCAACACTAGAACTTTATTACATGATGATATGTAGATTTGAATAGTACTCGTGAAGTTCTAAGAAGACATTCTCCACATAATACGACAGAATTGGAGAAGCTTTCTACTTGTTGGTTTTGTTTTAATCGACATTCTGCTGGAAGACACCTAATGTATTGGTTGTTTAATTAATGGCTTATTGTTTTTATCATGCTTCATTTGTGATAGGAAAATGATTTCCTTTTGTACCATGAACAAATATCAAACGATAAGAGAGAAATAGATAAAATACAAAAGAAAAAGTATACATGCATATAAATATAAGAATTTATAAGATTCGAACAAATAAGTCTTCGTCCTCTGTATAGAGAGAGAAAGAAAAAGATTTCACTACAGAAAATGAATACAAGGTATAAGAAATTAATAGAGAAGAAAATCAAAACTTCACCTTAAAGGAAACCATTGTCACAAAAGTCTCTCAAGATGTGCCCAGGGTTGGAAAATTTTTAAACTACTGAAACTTCAATACAATGATATATTTATATGAGAAGTAAAATAAATTTATTTATGAAAAAGTTTCCCCAAAACAGACGTTTACGTAGACATTTGCAAATTTCCTGATTTGATTGTGTGAAAGAGCAGACATTTGCAAATCTCTTTGTATTGAAATTACAGGCTAATGGACGTTTGGAATAGACATCTGCAAATCTCTCGTGGTAATGTTCGTAGTAGACGAATGGAAATTCTTTGTGATAAACCAATGAGACAGTGTATAAACGTCGGTCATGTTATTTTAAAGCATATTCAACAGTTTGATAAACATATGAGACAACTGAGACTACGACCGTTGTCAACTTGTCCACAGCGCACCTGAAGTTTGAAGAATTATCTCATAGTTAAAAAAGGCATGAAAACGACATTTTCCTACCATTTACTAGTATGTCTTTACAACCAGGTCACTTGTTGCATTATTCGTCATGATAAGTTGTCGTTCGTACACCTTTTTCATGGAAGAAGTTATCCAAAAAATAACAAGGGTTTGTCTCATCTATCTAGCGGTATGTTCATCAGGTCATACCAACAATCCAATTCAACTACTGAAACATGACGTTGATTGGCATTTCTGATCAACTTTTAGTGGCTTGAATTTACGTACTGTTTATGAAGGTTCTTGACTACTAGTTGATTTAAGTGTCCTGTATCATCGATTCGAAAAGCAACGTATGTTGTAGGATAACTTAAGAAGAATCCATCACATTTCGTCCACATACAACCACATGAAATCCAATCTTGCCACTCAACAAATCCATTCTACCACACGGTAAGACCCATTGGACCCAGGTTGATCCCCCAGCTTGAAATTGATGCATACATGGAGAGCCAACCATCTCCAAATCTACCATTCCATGGACCAACGTCCTCTAAACACATCACAACTAAGGTGGAGCTTTAAGAAAAGTACTTGGTCGACAATAAAAAATACGGAATTTTTCAACTGCGAGTGAAGCATGCGAGCACTTGTGGTTGAAAAACTCTAACATATATATATATTTATATATATATATATATATAGAAAGGTTACCTTTTTATATTTTATAAGAAGTATGTAGGTGTCTACATATAATAAATATGTAGGTTTTTTTTTATTTTTCATAAATAGATAGAAGAGAAGAAATAATTGTATAGATATACTTATTAGATATCTATAAATACATAATGAAATTTTTATTTAAATTAAATAAATATTAATCTTTGATCTAAAGATCTTAAAATTCAATATATTTTGTTAAATTCTAATTGTTAAATTTTAAATTAAAAATTAATAATAAATATAACTTAGATTACGATAAAATCTTAATACATAGTAGATTATTTTATAATTTAACTAATTATATAATTAAAGTTTCTTTTTAAAAACAAAAAAAATAAAAAAAATAAGAAGTAAAAAATACCTGTAGAAAAAACAAAACCTAACCATCCTCTTACGTGAGGGAACGTGCTGCTATGGAAAATCTCCGGTAGTAGCAATGAAAGGCACATGTTACGAGTGACAGCTCTTAACCATTTGTTTTCTAGTGCATCAATGTTTTGATTTGCTCTCGCGTTATTGTACCACTCTAATATGAAATTACATGTTTAAAAATTATCCAAAATCTTTACTAAATAGACTCTTCGATTGGTCAACCGTGCATGTAGATGAGACCGATAATTGGTGGCTGGTTTGTTTTTATTTTGACGGATATGGGTAAACATATGTACGTATGCATCACGCTGACAGGTTGTCATTCTTATCATTCTATTGACGAGAGCACTTGTTTTTTGATATCTTTTTATTTAAAAAAAAAAACAAACAAAATGTCTTATGAGTAGATGTTTTTTGTTTTGAAAGCCAAGTCATCGACGTGGCTGGGAAACATGAGCAGTTCACTGGAAAAAGAAAAGGGTTCAATATTTTATTTTGGTAACGTTAGAAGCGATATATTAAATTCCTCACAGTAAAATCATCAAGAGAAAATTATTTCCGAAACACAAATAGTGGAATGACAAAAAATTATAGCATGTGCTTCCTGAACTCTTTTCTATTTGTAGATGGAGGAAAGTCTCTGTTAATAAAATCTGTGAGATTTCTGGAGCAGATTTTAATAAGTTGATTAATCTTTCTAAAGTCCAGCTAAATGAGTGCAATATTTTGCAACCTCAACTTGATATGTTAGTACATATTATCCAATCTGCTCCACTGGGGGTGGAGAGGGATGTCATATCGTGGACCCTTACCTCTTCCTCTAACTACTCTGTTAAATCCTGTTACAATATTTTGAATGATGATGGATTAAGATTCAATCTCTTTGAGCAAGTATGGCAAACCTGGGTTCCGCTTAAAGTTAAATTATTTTCTTGGCTTGTACTTCACAATAAGAATCTTACTAAAGAGAACTTGGCCAAAAGAGATTGGGTTGGCTTACCAAACTGTATTTTTTGCAACCTAAATGTTGAATCTAATAATCATTTATTTATGTTATGTGAATATGTTTCCCAGATTTGGCAGTTTTTCATATATTCACAATTATACCCTGGCTTTTATAACCTGCGTTACTTATTTCAGCATAAACCTGCGCTTAAATTTTATTTAAGTTACTGTGGCTGGTATGTCTTGATTCAAGTTATTCTCTGGGTAACCTGGAAAGAAAGAAACAGCAGAATTTTTCGTGGTTCTTTTAAACTTACTTATCTTATTATTTCGGATATCATTGGACTAATGAGTTAATGATTAGATTCTCTTTCACCAGGGTTCGGAAGGAGGATCTAAGGAATTCATTATCTTCTATGAAAGTTGCTTGGACTGCGAATCGAACCGCTTCTTCAGATGCTCCACACCCTTCTACTGATACCAACTTACAACAGACTGCTCCTACTGATGACATGGGGCAGTAGTTGTAATAGTCTTCTTACTGATAATTGAACTTGAATTGCCAGCTCTGCTGGTTGGATTGTAACTTATGGTAAGAACATTGCCTTATTCTCTTTCTGTGATTTTGTTTGTGAACTTTGGACTCCTGATTTCCTTGGATTTTTTCCATGAGATAGATATCTAATACTACTTACCTTTACCAAAAAAAATCATCAAGAGAAAATTGTGTCTAAGATTACAAGGATCATGGATACAGCAGGTCTCAAAAAAAATCATCCACTTTTGTAGATGGAGAGTATCAAGATAGTATCAAAATTTACAACTCAAAGACCAAACTGAGAACTGATTAAAAGAAGTTAATCATACAGTGACCACATCATTGGAATTGTGCACAGAAGCATGAGGCTCACTTGGAGAATTTGCAGGGGGTTAGTAGGAGGAGGAAGAGAAGGAGGATGCATCAGGAGATTTGCTGAGGGGACATCAGCTTCAGCACGTGACTGGCCAATATTCCAAGAATTCTGCATAGCTGATACAGAATGAAGCAAGTCCTCCTTTTCAAAACCTGTGTCCAGATTTTCTATAAAGGAATACAAAAGAGTGATAACATTGAGTATAATGGATTTACTAGAGTTGGATATATTACGAAAAAATTCTATTGTTCCTTTCTCTCTAAATACACCAAGCCACAGAAGGAATGAGAACATTCCACCTAGTTTCAGAAAAATTAAAGTAACATTCAAGTCTATATCTAAAAATATCTTCTATATTACCAAAAGCGGGGAATAACGGTCCACAGATAAAGAATTTCCATACAGCAGTGGCAAATGAGCAATGAATAAAGAGATGAGAATTGGTTTCCTGAGAACTGCAACACAGCAAACACAGATTTTGCCCATTCCACCCTTTTTTTCCTCAAATTCTCTTTAGTTAGAATCTTATTAAACACCAGCAACCAAGTGAAAAGTTTAATTTTAAAAGGCACCCAGGCCTTCCATATGTTTTCATACAGGTGAAATCTAGTGCCTCCATCATTTATAAGTTTATAACATGAGTTCACAGTGAAGTTGTGGTTGGCATTTGGATTCCATAAGACTTTATCAGCACCCAATTGTAAACAAACACCAAACATCAATTCAGCAAGGTGGTTTACTTGCATTTGAATTGTATGCAAGCAAACAAACTCCAAATGTTCCATACCAAATTTCTTTAACAATTCCCTAGTGTACTTTTCTTGATTGATGAATATTCCATTTTGATTTTGTTTTATTTGTAGACCTAGAAAGAAGGTTAATTTACCCATCATGCTCATCTCAAACTCTTTTTGCATGATACTTGAAAATTCTTGACATAAGTCTTCATTTGTTGATCCAAATATAATATCATCCACATACACTTGAAGAATTAAAATATCTTTATCAAAAATTTTGATAAGCAAGGTGGGATCAATAGTACCAATACTAAATTTTTGATCGATTAAGAAATTTTTCAGTCTCTCATACCAAGCCCTAGGTGCTTGTTTAAGTCCATATAAAGCTTTATTCCAATTATAGACATAATCGGGACATGATTCATCTTCAAAACCAGGAGGATGTTTAACATAAACTTCTTCTTCAATAACTCCATTCAAAAAAGCACTCTTCACGTCCATTTGGAAGAGTTTAAGACCTAGGTGACTAGCATATGTTAATAACATCTTAATAGATTCTAATCTAGCTTCAAGAGCGAAAGTTTCGTCAAAATCGATTCCTTCCTCCTGATTGTAGCATTGGGCTACAAGTCTAGCCTTATTTCTAATTACATTTCCAGATTCATCTAGCTTGTTTCTGAAGATCCATTTTGTTCCAATAACTTGTTGGTTTTCGGATTTTGGAACTAACTTCCATACATTATT
>JAMKQA010024792.1:0-11357 GCA_024699735.1 Posidonia australis
GAGAATGCATGGCACGAATTATCTTCCAAGTGATGGTCAGTGTATCTTCTTACAGAGAAGTGACATTCACCACATAATGGCCCCTACTGGAATGACGACTGTAGCATGGCACTACACCATTTCAACAGACATTCCCCACAACAACGACAATCCAGGGTGCACTGATACCTGAATAAGATTTCCCTTAGCAAATCCTTGTGGCTAAATAGAAGGCCAAGCCCCCTCTCTCACCTTTGAGTTCCAATCCGGACGGATGGGATCGAGGCATTTCCCTCGCCTTTGAGCTCCTATCCGGACGAATGGGATCGAAGCTTTTTTCCTTCGCCTTCGAGTTCCTATCCAGATGGATCGGATCAAGGCATTTCCTTCGCCTTCGAGTTCCTATCTGGACGGATGGGATCAAGGCATTCCTCTCGCCTTCGAGTTCCCATCCGGACGGATGGGATCGAGGCATTCTCTCTTGCCTTTGGTTCCTATCCGGATGGATGGGATCGAGGCATCTCTCTTCGCCATCGAGTTCCTATCTGAATAGATGGGATCGAGGCATTCCCCTCACCTTCGAGTTCCTATTCGGACGGATGGGATCGAGGCATTTCTCTCACTTTCGAGTTCCTATCCGGACGAACGGGATCGAGGCTTTTCCTTCGCCTTCGAGTTCCTATCCGGACGGATGGGATCAAGGAATTTCCTTCACCTTCGAGTTCCTATCCGAACAGATGGGATCAAGGCATCTCCCTCGCCTTCAAGTTCCTATCCAGACTGACGGGATCGAGGCATTTCCCTCGCCTTCGAGTGCCTATCCGGACGGATGGGATGGAGGCATTTCCTTCGCCTTCGAGTTCCTATCTGGATGGACGGGATCGAGGCATTTCCTTCGCCTTCGAGTTCCTATCCGGATGGATGGGATCAAGGCATTTCCTTCGGCTTCGAGTTCCTATCTGGACGGATAGGATCAAGGCATTTCCCTCGCCTTTGAGTTCCTATCCGGACGGATGGGATCAAAGAATTCTTCCTTTGCCTTCGAGTTCCTATTTGGACGGATGGGATCAAGGCATTTCTCTCGCCTTCGAGTTCCTATCTGGACGGAAGGGATCAAGGCATTTCCTTCACCTTCGAGTTCCTATCTGGACAGATGGGATCGAGGCATTTCCTTTGTTTTCGAGTTCCTATCCGGACAGATGGGAACAAGGCATTTCCCTCGCCTTCGAGTTCCTATCCGGACGGATGGGGATCGAGGCATTTCCTTTGCCTTCAAGTTCCTATCTGGACGGATGGGATCGAGGCATTTTTCTCGCCTTCGAGTTCCTGTCCGGACGGATGGGATCGAGGCATTTTTCTCGCCTTCGAGTTCTTATCCGGACGAATGGAATCAAAGCATTCTTACTTTGCCTTCGAGTTCCTATCCGGACAGATGGGATCGAGGCATTTTCCCTCGCCTTTGAGTTCCTATCTGGACGGATGGGATCGAGGCATTTCTCGCCTTCGAGTTCCTATCCGGACGGATGAAATCGGGTCCTATCCGGACATATGGGATTGAGGCATTTTCCTGGCCTTTACGGTCCTATTCGGACGGATGGGATTGAGGCATTTTCCTCGCTTCTGTGGTCCTATCCGGACGGATGGAATCAAGGCATCTCTCCCGCCTTTGGGTTCCTATCCAGACGGGTGGAATCCAGGCCTCCCATTTTCTCCTGTTTGGACTATTGGATGTAGTTCAGATGTTCCCGTCCCTAGGGTTGTCCATCTGGACAAACTTTGGTGCCCCTTTTTTTTTTGGTTCGAGTTCCGCTCCGTGTTGTTCCTTTCCTCCTGTGGGCTGGTATCCCGAACTACCTGGGCAATCTCAGTGGTGCCTAATGGATTCCCCACTCTCTTTGTTTCTTCCCTCCTTCTGGGCTGGTAGCCCGAACTACCCGGATGACTTCCGTGATCAGTCATTTCCCGGTCGGCAAGCACCGTGAGTCTTGTCCAGCACTTTTCTCGACAAGTGTGATAACCGATCATGTCTCTTAGGAGCTGATTGGTCGTCAGCTTGTCAATTCTTAGTCTTTTGTGTTTGTTCCTCTGTTTAGCTTTGGCTGTGGCGGTGGGACCTCTGAGGCAGACCTCTAGTATGTTCTATGACTAGCGACTCTTGCTTGTGGTTTCACATGGGGTGTCTTTGTCAACCCTAAGCATCGGTCTCTATTCTACTTGTCTTTCGACCTCTCTCAGGGAGGGGCATTTGTAGACACCCAAATTTTCCCAATTTCGCAGGTTGAAAGTGTGGTGGCTAGGCTTTCAATCACTAATGAACTTTAACCATAGTTGAATCCATTCAAAGCCCACAAAGCCCAATTTAGCCCAACTTGGCCCATGAAGGCCCTTGAAGACCCATTTAACCCCTTTTAAAGCCCATTTAACTCCTTGAAGCTCACTTGAGGCCAACTTAAGCCCACTTGGGCCCACAAGACCTATTTAGGCCCAATTGAAGCTCATTAGGCCCATGAAGGCCCACAAGGCCCACATAAGCCCATTAAGCCCCACAAAGCCCATTTAATTCACCAAAGCCCACTTAATGCATCCAAGGCCTCATTTAATTCAGCCAAAGCCCATTTGATTCAACCAAAGCCCATTAAGCCCATGAAGGTCCACTAAAGCCCATGAAGCCCATTTAAGCCCACTTTCTCAATGCCTAGGTTTGTTATAGGTTTGTTAGAGTTGGTTAGTGATTAGTGAGTTTGTTAGTGATTAGTTAAGTGGTTAAGAAGTTGTTTAGTTAGTTGTAGTTTGTTGGAATGGGTTGTTATGGATTTGTTTTGGTTGTTATGGGTTTCCTAAGCTATAAATAGAGCTCTAGGTGGTCTGTGAGAGGGGAGGATGCGAGAGAGAACTTCTGGAGGAGAGAGGAACTCGTAGAGGAGGAGAAAATGTGATTTCTGGGATCTAGGTAGCACCAAGTGAGTTGAGGACATTCTAGTCCCTTGAAGAAGGCAATGAAGGCTTCCTCGATGCTGAGGGCATATCTTCTATACATAAATCTCACTTCCATCTTATAAGTCTTGCATAAATCATTTGGCATTCAACATTTTCGATTACACCACTTTTGCATTTTGCATCGCTTTGCAAGGTGTTTGCCCGCGTTCCAACCAGGGGAATGCTAGCTTTTTTTTGAGTTGGAATTTTGGCAAAAAAGGGATCTTCAGCCAGGGGTTTGTTAACTGCTCTTTGGTTGGAAATAGGTCTTTGACTAGGGGCATGCTATTTGCCTTTCTAAGTTAAGAAGATCGTAGGGACAGTACTACTTTTGGGAGCATGCAAATGAGGCTTCTCGCAAGCACTGCAGGATAAGCCTGTCAGTACACAGAAACATAGCTGTCACGGCACATGCAACTGGCTGGTGGCATGTATGGCAACAGCTTGCATACCCATCGGACTTCTTCTAAGGCGAAAGCAAGCTCTGTCTGCCTGAAGCGGAAGGCATGGAAAGTGGGTTTCCAGAATCTAGTCACATCACATAACAAGTGCCAGTTCACTTCAACCATGGCAATATTCAACAATGAAGAGGACATGCCCCAAACCCGCAGTTGCTCACGGTCCTCAGCAATTAGTGCACCAATAAATGTTTGCAGAACATCAGAACAGTGCTTTGGTGTCACCATGGTTAGATGCCCAGGCAGATATGATTTGGCAATTATGACAGTTATCCAGTGAGCCCCATCACATGCAAGCAGTTTCATTTCCAAGGCCAAAAGTGCAGAATGGTCACAAAAATTGCATTTTGACCCTCCGCAACTTGCACTTCAAGAGCAAAATATAAATTTTCAAGAAAAGTCAGCGCACAGGCCTCCAACAATTCACCAAGTGGGGTAATTTGCAGAAAACCCCTTGACAATGTGAAATTTGCATAATAGCCCACAAAGGGTGCGACAAATCACATTTGAACAGAAACTTGCAAGCACTCAGCAAAATTTCAAATATCAGCAGCACAGTAGCAATACGACCATCGGAGCTTTGCCATATCAGACTAATTTGCAATAAGGCCTCTCTAGTTTCAGAAAATTGCAGATATGGCCCAACCATTTTGCAAACTTCGCAACAAAGCCAGTTGAGATCAAAACTCCAACAAGGTTCTTTCAGAAGATATTGCATGCATCTCAGCAGGAACACTGGTTTCCGTGCCACCAGCACCAGCGGTAAGCACAGTCATAGTTCTGCCCACCGGAGCGCAATTGAAGCCAATTTCCTTCCTGGGGGACAATCCAGGGATTATCGCTTTTTGTTTTTTCGGATTCTCCTTCCGGGCAGATGAGATCCTTCTACCCCCTTCTTGGATTTTCGCAGGGCGCGAAATCCAACTATTGACCTTGATCGAGCGGTCAAGGTTGTATCCTTCCCTTGGCTTCTGACTGGATGGTCAGAGTCGACCTTTGGCTGGGTGGTCAAGGTCATTTCTTTTCTTTTTCCTCATGGGTGCAAGATCCTTTTCCTTGGCTTTTGACTGGGCGGTCAGAGTCGACCTTCGACCGGGCGGTCGAGGTCATTTCCTTGTCCTTTTCCTTGGCTTCTGACTAGGCGATCAGAGTCGACCTTTGGCTAGACGATCAAGGTCATTTCTTTTCTTTTTCCTCGTGGATGCAAGATCCTTTTCTTTGGCTTCTGACCAGGCGGTTAGAGTCGACCTCTGACCGGGCAGTCAAGGTCCTTATCCTTCTCCTTGGATTTTCGGGCACGAAATCCAGTTCTTCGACCTTTTGACCGGACGATCAAGGTTACATCCTGTTCCTTGGATTTTCGCAGGCGCAAAATCCAGCGGTTGATTTTTTCACCAGGCGGTCAGGGTCCCCTTCCTTTGATTTTCGCGGGCACGAAATCCAGTTCGTCAACCATTGGCCGGGCGGTCAAGGTCATATCCTTTCCGTGGATTTTCGCGGGCGCGAAATCCAGTAGTTCAACCTTTTGAGCGAACGGTCAAGGTCATATCCTTTCCTTGGATTTTTCGCAGGTGCGAAATCCAGTTGTTCGACCTTTTAACCGGGCGACCAAGGTTATATCCTGTTCCTTGGATTTTCGTAGGCGCAAAATCCGATGGTTGCCCTTGTGACCAGGCGATCAGGATCCCCTTCCTTGGATTTTCGCAGGCGGGAAATCCAGTGGTTGACCTTTTGACCAGGCGATCAGGGTCCCCTTCCTTGGATTTTTGTGAGCGCGAAATCTAGTTCGTCGACCTTCGGTCGGGCGGTAGAGGTCATATCCTTTCCATGGATTTTTGCGGGCGCAAAATCCAGTTGTTCAACCTTTTGACCGGGCGGTCAAGGTCATATCCTTTCCTTGGATTTTTCGCGAGCGTGAAATTCAGTTGTTCAACCTTTTGACCGGGCGGTCAAGGTCATATCCTATTCCTTGGATTTTCGCAAGTGCAAAATCCAGCGGTTGACCTTTTGACCAAGCAGTCAGGGTCCCTTTCCTTGGATTTTCGCGAGCGCGAAACCCAATTGTTCGACCTTTTGACCGGGCGGTCAAGGTCATACCCTTTCCTGTTCAATCTTTTGACCGGGCGGTCAAGGTCATATCCTTTCCTGTTCAACCTTTTGACCGGGTGGTCAAGGTCATATCCTTTCCTTGGATTTTCGCGGGCTCAAAATCCAATTGTTCGACCTTTTGACTAGGCAGTCAAGGTCATATCCCCTTCCTTGGATTTTCGCCGGTGCGAAATGCAGTTGTTCGACCTTTTGACCGGGCGGTCAAGGTCATATCCTTTTCCTTGGATTCTCGCAGGCACGAAATCTTTTTCTGTGGCTTCTGACCGGGCGGTCGGAGTCGACCTTCGACCAGGCGGTCAAGGTCATATCCTTTCCTTGGATATTCGCGAGCGCGAAGTCCAGTTGTTGGCCTTTGGCCGGGAGGTCGAGGTCCTTGCTTTCCCTTTTCTTCTGGATTTTCACGGGCGTGAAATCCTTCTCCTTGGCTTTTGACCAGGCGGTCAAAGTCAACTTTTGACTGGGCGGTCGAGGTCCTTATCCTTTTCCCTAGATCTTCGCAGGCGCAAAATCCTGTTGCTTGACCTTTTGATCGGGCGGTCAAGGTCCTGTTCTTTTCTATGGATGTTCGCGGGAGCGAAATCCTTTTTCTTGCCCATGTCCGTGCTGTAGGGCCTTCTGTTCTTCTTGACAAACAATGCGTTTTGTCATACCCCTTTTCTTTGGGCTGGTATCCCCAACTACTCGGTTGACAACCCTAATACTATCTGGCGATCGGGTTGACAAGACTTGATTGACTTGTCATATCACACCTCCACAGGTTGATACCCTTAATAATTCAGTTGATGAGTCCCACAACTTATCATTTTCCTGCCAGTGGTTCCCTCTGTGCGTAGGATTTCTTTATTTTTTGCCTTGTTACTTCAGCATTGGCATCAGTATTGCATCCACTTACAAGCACCCATTGTTCGTGCATACCATTTCAATGTTAGCATCAGCTTTGCATTTTACTTTCAAGATCGGTTCTCGCATTTGTTTTGCATTAGCATCATATTTCCAGCATTTAGATCAGCAGTCGCACACATTCTGCATTTGCATTTGGCAACAAGTCATGACTTTCGGTGCATCCACCGAATAAGTGACCTAGTGCCTACAGCAAACACCATTCTTCTGCAACCTCAAAATGGGGGTATCTTGTCAATCCTGAGCATCGGTCTTGGTTCCTTCCATCCATCGACCTCGCTCACGGAGGGGCATCTATAGACACCCCGATTTTAAGGTGGCTCATAGATAAACTTTCCGAATGTTGCTTTGGATGTAGCAAACTCAATCCCATCAGCTAAACCAACCACAAACCTATAGCAAGCCTGCAACCCAATTAGTAATTCAGGCACCTAGGGGAGAGCACCAAGTTAGAGCACCAATGTTGAGCACCTAAGTGGCGCACATAGAAGGTGTAAACACCCCAATTTTCTCAATTTTGCAGGTTGAAAGTGTGGTGGTTGGGCATTCAATCACCAATGAACTCTAACCCTAGTTGAATCCATTCAAAGCCCACAAAGCCCAATTTAGCCCACCTTGGCCCGTGAAGGCCCTTGAAGACCCATTTAACCCCTTTGAAGAACCATTTAACTCCTTGAAGCTCACTTGAGGCCCACTTAAGCCCACTTGGGCCCACACGACCTATTTAGGCCCAATTGAAGCTCATGAGGCCCATGAAGGCCCACATAGGCCCATTAAGCCCCACAAAGCCCATTTAATTCACCAAGGCCCACTTAATTCATCCAAGGCCTCATTTAATTCATCCAAAGCCCATTTGATTCAACCAAAGCCCATTAAGCCCATGAAGGCCCACGAAAGCCCATGAAGCCCATTAGGCCCATGAAAGCCCATTTAAGCCCACTTTCTCAATCTCTAGGTTTGTTATAGGTTTGTTAGAGTTGGTTAGTGATTAGTGAGTTTGTTAGTGATTAGTTAGGTGGTTAAGAAGTTGTTTAGTTAGTTGTAGTTTGTTGGAATGGGTTGTTATGGGTTTTCTAAGCTATAAATAGAGCTTTAGGTGGTCTGTGAGAGGGGAGGATGTGAGAGAGAACTTCTGGAGGAGAGAGGAGCTCGTAGAGGAGGAGAAAAGGTGATTTCCGGCGACCTCCAGCGAGCAACAAGGTGAAATTTCCACTACCATACCAGGTACGCGCCCCTCAGTCCTCAATTTGTTTCAATTTCTATTTCCTGAGGTCCCCTGTGTCTTCCCGGGTGATTCTAGACAAGCCAGAGGTCTCCTTTGGCTGGAATTAGTGTTTTGGGGCGTCGCCAGAGTTGATCTCTGATGACAGAGGTGGGGGCAAAGATCCAGGAGTGGATTCGTGCCCCAAGCCGTTCCTCCTTTATCCCTGGGTATTCCTCGTGCTTTGACGCTCCTCCACGCGCCGCTTCGCTGCCTCCAAAAGACCTCCACGCGAAGATCGCCGGAGCCACTGCACCCACTGGCGTCGGAGACGAAGACCGGAGCATCCTCTGAACGCACGCCTCCCGTAGCTCCACACCGCTCCAATCGTCCAGCAACACTCTGAGACGTCCCTCGAGCACAGCGGACCCCTTGGAAGCACGCCACAAGCCACCGATCGTTGCAGCAACTTCGCTCGCCGGGGAAGAGCACGCCGGCGATAGGGGAGCTCATCCAATGCACGATCGACCTCCGCGATGCCTCTCGATGGAAGGGACACGCTTCCCAGAGCTTCTTGCACCTTCCAGAAGTTCCAGATCGCAGCGCTGTCGCCCCAAATGCCTCCAGCCACCTCTAGAACATCGCTGGAGTAGCCCGACGACAGGCGAGGTGGGGAGGTCGTTCCAGCCACTGGTTTGTCCCTCCACTCCGTTGGATGTGCTCCTTACCTATTCTTCTTGCTTCCCGTGGGATCTGATCTAGCATCAGACCACGGGAAGGGCCTCATTTTCTTCCTTGATGGTCGCCGGCGGCGGAGCTCCGTCACCGGCACTGTCGTCTTCTTTTTTTAAATAAAAAAACATAAAAACAATTATTTTAACAAAATTCAAAGTTAACTTTCTTCTTACATTTAAGTCCTTCTGACCTTACTTATAGGTCCTTGTCTTACATGTAGGTCCTTCATCATTTTTTCATAAATCTTTCGAATAAAGTTTTCACTGAAAATATTACATGTTTTACCATGAACATTTAAAATAATGTTTTTTGAATTTAAAACTTCAATAAAAGCCCTCTAGAGTTTATTAAATGTATTTTGTTTCAGGAAAATTGCATAAAACACCCTAGGTTTCCTTGGAATCTTTCTGAAAGTTCATTTTTACTATGGAAATTGCATAGAAGCCCTTGTATTCTTTGAAATGTTCCAGAATGCATGTTTTTGCTGGTTAATTTGCATTTAAACCCCTGGACTTTGCAGAACCCTTGCGCGACTCTTCTACTACTCAGTGTGCGGAAACACACGAGGAGATCCGATATGGTCACGATGAAAATGGTGAATCCGGAGGAAGAGACTAGACCTAAAAACACCATGGGAAGACAAAAAGGATAAGGAAAGGAGTCGCCACCTAGTCTATTAATGGAAAGACGAGGAAAACCAAAAACACCAGAAAAACTGGGAAGCAAACAAGATGCAGAATGTATGCGTGTGCTCCGTGCCTAATGGACAATGCACAAATGAATGCGGGCTAGAGAAAGGGTAAGGATTCTGGTTACGCATGAGGAAGGGGTTAGGCACCCCCATACGCCCGAGAAAACTCAGTATTTCTAGATTTCCTATTGTCAATGGTCTATGGATGTATGCTTGCTTATTCTATATGCTCATGCATGAAGATGACTGAAAACATGCCAAATCAAAGCAAAAAAGTGAAATAAAGGGAAAAAGTTAATCCGAGTGTCAAATGTAGGCATTGAGAATGCCGCTTTACTGTACGCCCTTGGGTGATGAGGAAAATCGTGAAAATCGAGAAATTCTCGAAAAGCATCTCGCAAAACAGTGGAAATTGGGATAAATCCGAGAAAATCAAAAAGGGGAAAATAATCCTCATTTCGGGACCATGTCGGCTTTGACAAGCCTTTTACTGTACGCCTTCGTGCGATGGAAAACCAAAACAAATCTAAAAGCGAAAACCGGGGAAAAATCCAGGAAACGGCGAAAACACAAAGCTAGAAATGAGCTAGGAAAGCGTGAGCATTGCCAAGTAGAAAAGTCAAGAAAACTTGTGCAGAAAGATGTGAAAAGATATGCAAAATGCAAGTGTTAGTGCAAATATGAAAACTTCAGGGGGTTTTGTGCAAAAACCCCAAATTCTGAGGAAAACTGAAGTTTTGAAGCCCAAGTCATCAAAAATACATAGGAAAACACATTCTATGCAATTATGAAGAAATCTAGGGCTAAATGTGCAAATATGTGCAATCCTAGTCAAAATGAAGTTTCCTAGGGGTCAAAATGCAATTTTACCACCTAAACATGCAATTAATACAATTCGGTGAAAATTTAGGGTAAAAATGCAAGAAAAAATTATTCAGGAATGATCCAGAAAGTTTCAGGGGAAAAATAGTCATTTTACCCCTGAAAACAAGCAATCAGAGTAAAATCAATGAAGTACATGGGCTAAACTGCAAATTGCCCAGCAGAATAAAGCATCCAAAAGAATTTCAGCAAAGATAGAGGGTTAAAGTGCAATTTACCCTGAGAAAACATGCTTCAGAAAAGTTTTAAAAACAAGTTCAGGGGTTTAAATGCAAATAAACCAAAGAAATGAACATTTTGGAAAGTTTCTGCAAAGTCCAGGGGTTTAAATGCAAATTAACCAGCAAAAACATGCATCCTGGATGATTTCAGAAGAATGAAAGGGGCTTAAATGCAAATTAACCAGCAAAAACATGCATTTTGGAACATTTTAAAGAATACAAGGGCTTCTATGCAATTTCTACAGCAAAAATGAACTTTTAGAAAGATTTTAAGAAAACTCAGGGTGTTTTATACAATATTCCTGAAACAAAATACATTTTATAAACTCTGGAGGGCTCTTATTGAAGTTTTAAACTCAGAAAACATTATTTTAAATGTTCAGGATAAAACATGTAATATTTTCAGTTAAAACTTTATTCGAAAGATTTAAGAAAAATGATAGAAGGACCTAAATGTAATGGAAGGACCTAAAAGTAAATATCGGAAGGACCTAAAATTAAATATCAGAAGGACCTAAGTGTAAGAAGAAAATAAACTTCTGAATTTTATCAATACAAATGTTTTTTTGTTTTTTTTTAACAAAAAGAAACGACAGCGCCGGCGACGGAGCTCTGCCGCCAACGGCCGTCAGAGGAGGCTAAAAGGGGCCTTTCTTGGGGTCTGATCTTATATCAAACCCCACAAGAAGCGAGAGGGGAGAGAAGGAGGTAGATCCATCGGAACAGATGTAAGATAGGACGGTGGAAATGCCCCCCACCTCCTCCGCCGTTGTGGAACTCCAGCGACGATGCTAGGGAATATGACTCCTCCGGAGGCTGAGGCGCGGCGATTCTGAGCTCCGAGATGCTTTGGGGGGGCTTCCTTTGGAGCGGAGTGGAGGCTGATCGGGCATGGAGGAGACCCGCCTGTCGCCGCCGTGGCCTCCTCCATCGAGCGGCACTGCTGCGGTGCTTCAGCAGCCGTGGAGTGGATCTGGAGGCTCAGGAATCCTTGGGACACGTCGTGGATGGTGTCTGGACCATCGAGGTGGTCCAGCGCAGTGAAGGGCTCGAGCTCCTCCTCTGGAGGTGCTATCTTCTCCAACGACGGCAACTTCTGATGTTCTTCTCTAGTGATTGGCATGTGGCTGCTGGAAGCGACGGAACGGCGATCCAGGGGCGGTGGAGCATCGGGGAGGCTAGAGGAAGAGGAGAGGAAGATCTCC
>JAMKQA010024800.1:0-10563 GCA_024699735.1 Posidonia australis
AAATCTTGATTAAATTTAGTTAATAATATCCATTGTCTGCAATTACTATTAAATTACAAAAAGTAGGCAAAGTAATTCTGAAATTGAAAATTCTCTATTCACCCCCCCTCTAGAGAGGCCTTTCGATCTAATAACAGATTGCTGCCATTTTGTCAGAAAATGCCACAACTGCCAGATACACGGCAATTTTATACATGCTCCCCCACAGTAATTGCATAGCATGTCATCCCCATGGCCATTCTCTACTTGGGGAATTGATGTTATTGGGGCCATTCATCCTGCAATGGGCACCGTTTTATTCTGGTAGCCATTGATTATTTCACAAATTGGGTCGAGGCGGTATCCTACAAAACAGTCATAGCAACTGTTACAGAAAAATTCATCAAGAATAATATTGTCGCCAGATATGGGGTTCCATTTGCTATTATTTCAGACAATGGAACTAACTTTATAGCGAAGAGAGTTGAGGATTTCCTCCACAGTTGCAAGATCAGGCATCACAGATCCTCCCCCTATTGACCTCAGATGAACGGGGCAGTAGAGTCGGCTAACAAGAATTTGGTGAAGATCTTGAAGAAGATGGCCGAGACTCACAAAGATTGGCACGAGCAGCTGCCTATGCATTATGGGCTTATAGAACATCTATCCGGACATCCATAGGAGCAACACCTTACTCCTTGGTGTATGGCATGGAGGCAGTCCTTCCCTTCGAAGTGGAGATTCCTTCGTTAAGGATCTTGAAAGAGGCGGAGCTAGAGGAGGCTAAGTGGGTACAGGACCGCAATGTTCTGCTAGACCTAATTGATGAGCATAGGTTGCAAGCCCTACATCATGCCCAATGCTACCAGAAGAGAGTGGCCCGAGCATATCAAAAGAGAGTCCGTCCGAGACACATTGAGCTAGGAGACTTGGTCCTGCATGCTATTCATTTGCCAGATACACGGGGAAAATTTAGGCCCAATTGGCGCAGACCTTTTGTGGTCAAGGAGGCCTTGTCAGGGGGTGCAGTCATTCTTGAGGGCATGGACCATGCAGAGAAATCAGAGACCGTTAATGCCTCCTACTTAAAGAAGTACTATCTGTGACTCTTGGTCAGTCCTGTTGCCTTGCACCGTGAGTCATGCATCATTGCATAGCATAAATAATCTCCTGCATCTTTTTCTTTTTTGCATAGCATCACTGCCCAATGAGGAAAATTGGGAGCCTGCCTGTGAAAGATGTGTCAAGTTCTCCTCATGTGCCACTACCCTAGAAGCTTAGGATGTGAGAGAGAGAGATTTCAGAGAAATGGGCTAAATGTACAAATTCCCATGGACCTATATCTCGAAAGGGAGTTAAAATGTTAGGTCTAGAAAGAGAGTGAGCAGTAAAGAAAAATACACAAGACCTTGGAGCACAAAAGAAATAAGGAGACAGAAGTAGTAGACAGAAGCTGAGCTCCACTGAGAGAGGCATGTGAACAACCTTACTCCTATTATCTAGCTTGATGAGGAGTAGAAGCATGCAATTGCAAAGCCCAAATGATCAAAGGGATTAGCCACCCCTTCAGCACAACAGAAATAGCAGCCACCCCCTTAGCATAAGTGTTTATTACCTTCGAGTAGGAGTAGGGTCGGTTAGCATGCCTATGAGGGAGAAAAGAAAAATGAATCCTCAAAAGAGTAGATATAGGATCCCAAGACTTTGGCATGAGACCCATAAATCTGAAGGAGAGCTACAAGTAAACCTAGGTGTCTAGGTTAGTATCACATGAGTCGAGGACAGTGTCACCTCTTATAGCAGGCAAAACAGGCTTCCTTGGCGCTGAGGGCACAAATATATCAATTAAGCATTTCTCTGCATTTTATTCGCATTCCGACCAGGGGCATGTCAGCTGCCTTATGGGTCGTGTAAGCATTTAGCTAGGGTGCATGTTAGTGAAGCATAATTGCAAGGCATTTTATTCGCATTTCGACTAGGGGCATGTCAGTTGCCTTATGAGTCGAATAAGCATTTAGCTAGGGCATATGTCTAGTTAAGCATAATCGCAAGGCATTTTGTGCATATTTCGACCAGGGGCATGTCAGCTGCCTTGTGAGTCGTGATTTGAGCAAGTGAGCATTCGGCCAGGGGTATGATAGTCACTTCTTTAAAATGGAGGGATTTGAAATCAGAGACATGCCAATTAAATTGATCCTGATAAGCAGATATAGACTTGCAAGAATCAGTAAACAATGCAAAGCAACATCAATTCTATTGTGCCCTATCATGAATACAAATATCACTAATCAGTTCGAGGCCTCTTTGAACTGCTAGCCTCCATGAAGTTGGTGCCACTAGGCGGAATCTCGCTCAGAGGCCACGTCTCTCTTATCTCAGCCTCGTACCTAGCTGTGCACCCAGAGCCTTTGACGATGGCAAGACTAGAAGACTTGATACCAGCACTCATTCGTTGAGCCAACTCAGTAGTGGATGCATTTGAGCCTGCAACATGCTTTTTCAGTCCATCTGGGCAGGGGCTTTGCTTTATGGAGTCTTGGCAGAAGCCAAACTGGCGAAGGACCTGGACGGGATGATATTCCACGCCACCAGAGAATCTAGGGAGGACCACGATTCGCATGTCCGTGGCATTAAAGAAGGCAGTGAAATTCTGTGATGTAGAGGATATGATGCACCATGTCACAGAATCCGCATCAAGATTCCGCAGCTTGTCACACAACTCATGCACTCCCGGGAGTGACCTTGAATGATGGGTGCGACTATAAGCTTCAAAGGCGGAAGGCCGAGGGCGCAGAATTTTCATTCCCATATAGGTGACAAACCAAACCTGGCAAAAATGGAATCAAGGTTAATGAAGGCACAGCAAAATACTATTAAATATTGTCAGATGATCTGCTTACCTGCACCAGGGCGCCACATCCATAGAAGTGGCGGGAGCTCCTCAACGCCCGGTCCAAGACGACATAAGTTTCGACGAGAAGGATCGGGGCCAAGTCGATCTGGCGAACCACTACCGCCCAGGCTATTTCTACTACCTCAATAGCCACAGTCGTTCGGCCATGGCTAAAGACCAGCTCCCCAAGAAAGCACAGCACAAAGCAATACAGCCATGGGGTACCCATTGAGGAGCGGGAACCAATCATTGAGTCGAAATAATCCAAGCGCACCATGGGTGTAGGACCATCTCTGCAGATGAGTTTCTCCTCACAAACCTCTTTGGCAATACATGTGAGCCAGCTCATGACGTGTCCATAACTGGCATGGTAGTAAAACACTGGTGAAGACATGAACGGGGACAGGCCACAGATTCGCCTGACTTCCTCCAGAGTTAGAGTCATCTCCACTTTCCCAAAGCGGAAAACATGCAGAGCTGGTTTCCAGAATCGGGCCATGGCACATAGCAAATGCCAGTTAACCTCCACTTTGGCTATACTCAGGAGGGAAGAAGAAATACCCCAAATCCGGAATTGCTTCCGGTCATCGGCTGTCAAAGCATCAATCCAGCCAAGCAAGGCGTCAGAGCAGTGCCTGAGGGTCACCATGGTGGGATAACTCTGCAAATATGGCAGTAAAAGATGGAACCTGATATGAGCATGGGATTAGCATAGCAATCCAGCATGATATGATACAAGAACATATGCAAAATCGTGAAGCATTGTTCAAAATCTGTAAGAGCATGTAACAGAAAACAGGCAAATCCGCAAAGACATGTAGCAGGAAGAGAGCAAATCTGCAAAGACCAGTGATAGAAAACATGTAAAACAGAAAAACACGTACCATCATGATGCAGAATCCGCGTCTAGGAAGATCAGAAAATGAGCAAAGAAAGGAGAGGAAGCAAGGTCTGCCGCTGAGGTTTTTCAGAGAGAACGGCGCTGCCTTACGTAGGATGCAGGCTTATATAGAAGACCAGGAAGGGTTTCAGCAGAAATGGAAACGAAACTCGCCATTTCTGGAGACGCCTATGAGGCACATATCACAGACGCACTTATGCGGCGCACCGCAGCGGCGCACCTAGGTGGCGCCTGGAATGACAGAAAATTTCAGCAGCACCTGTTTAAAACATTGACATCGCCAAAATCAGCGCCAATTGTTTAACCCTTCATGGAATATCTGTTTGCATACAACCTGCACATACAAAACCCCGAAGGATACATCGCAAAATCAGAGGATCTCTTATACATTTTTAGAAAATGTTACAAAGTGCCATTGTTATTACAGAATTTCCAGCAAAATTACAAGATAAGGCTACTCTTCCTCTGAATCTGCCTCATCGCTGCCTTTTGGAAATACTCGGCCAAGAGTCTGTTGCCTCGTCGAGTGATTCGACGGGACCACTAAGCAGTTGCGGTAGCCTGAGAGCGAGGAGCAGAGTCGTGAACCGCCTGGGTGACCTCGGTGTCTGAACGGTCCTCCTCAGACGCCTCCATTGTGAAATCCCCGTTGCTGGCTACATTCGCTCTCTGGACAGGAAAATCTTGCTGCAAAAGCAAACCTATGTTAGCAATAAGAATTTTTAAAGCGACAGCAGGGCCAGAAGAGAGAAGCATACCCTGATAATGTTGCGCCAGTGCAGCTCCTGCAAAATAACAGATGTGTCAGATATAGTCAAGATGGCAGCTTGCAAAGTAAGAATTTTACCCTTTTCCGGCGGATGTCAGCATAAAAGGCCCCAAATTGCTCCTCGAAGCCTTGTGAATTATAGCGAATGTCATCCTGTCATAGTTCACACAATGGCAATGGAAAGCAGAGTTGGGAATCCTATACCTGGGCCCAGCTAGTTGCATACCACATCCCACGCTGGCTATCCCGCACTGCCTCCTCAAATAGGTATGGCTTCCCCACACGCCTGTACCAAGCAAGATAATCAGTGTAGTTAACTTCTCGAAGGACGTGCCTATCCTGAGAAGCCATGGCAGCTGCATGCCGGCTTCTAGCAACCGAACGAGTTGTAGCTGGGCGATCCATGTCAGCAGGAGGAGGGGCAGGAATGCAGAATACATCAAAGAATTGATGCCGCACACGCCCTGGGAGGTAGTAGGCCGACTTCTTCATGCAATAGAATCTCACCTGTTTATCCCTGAGAATGCGGCCAGAGTTCAAAGGAGCCCAGTCAAAGCCATCATATCGAGCAAATGGGCGTAGGTGGACCTGTTACAGAAATAGGAAATTGTAAGCAAAGGAAAGTGCAACAGGCATGCAAAGTTAAAAGGCAGAAGGAGACTTACATCCTCGAGTTCTACCAGGTCCAGCAGATACAGGTAGGACTCATAGCGAAACACCCCAGCAGCAGCCTGGTGATCAGGCTCGACCCACTAGCGGGGAAGGGGCAGGAGCTCGTCCCGCAGGCGGCCAAAGCAGTGCCCCCTGGTGATGTGCTCCATGATCCAGTACTGTAAATGCAAGCACAAGTCAGTTTATCAAATATAAAGCATAAAAGAAATTTGTTTTGCAAAGTAACAGAAGCAAATACTTACAGTTAGAAGAGGGTACAACCCCACATAACAACGGCGCCCAAGCTTGACCACATTGTCGAGCCCATGGATCAGCCAAGTATAGCTAGCACCCGCCCAGTCATAATGATCCAGATGCTCCAGGTTGGTTAGATAAGCAATCCAGTTAGCATGGATACAGTAGGCCGACGAATCGCAGATGATCATGGCCAGCAGCTCCAGCAGAAAGTGCCTCAGTACAAAATCTGCTTCCTCACTGTTAGGCTCAGGGTTGGGCCAGAATTTGTGCCATTCTCTTAACCACCCCACGGTGATCATATGTTTCCCCTAGGCGGCTTAGGAGGGACACAGCCCAGATGTGCAGGCGCAAGGTGGAGGCCGTGGGTGGTCTCACCAATAATGGGCTTGTCACCAAAAGGAAGGCCTGTCAGCAGAGCCCACTGATCGGGCAGAACAATCAGCTCACCAAAGGGAAAGTGGAAGGAGTGCGTCTCGGACCTCCACCTTTCTACCAAGGCTCGGAAGAAGTTGTAGTGGCCGTGGATGATGGGTAGGCGCAGCAAACCACCAAATGGAGACCGGTGGTGGAGGAAGTCCTGTACAAACTCTAGCAGATGATGGAAATGTTCGAGCATCGGACCCCAGTGGCATCGCATGATCCGGCTTGCATCCCCTTCCTGAAATATCAAGCACAGAGTTAAAGCCGAGTCAAAAGCAGAAAGCGACTTATAATGATTAAAGTACATCAAAGCAGAAGAATTACCCCAAACTCGGGACTCTCGCAGATGTGACGGTCACTCAGCAACCGCCCCTCAAAATTTCCGGACTCCTAAAAATGCAATTGTCAGAAAACACCGGATTTGAATACCCTTTTTACATTCAGTTCGGGCTTACCTCAGTGGGAATAGCAGGAGTCGAGCTGCTAGAGGCCCGTGACCTCGAAGAACTGTCTTGTCGTCTGGAACGAGAGCTAGAAGGCATGTCCCACGAAGATTGTGGGGTTCCCGCCTCGGGAGCTGGGTCATCCTGTAGAAGGGAAGGGCCGAATCAAGAATTAAACAGCAATAGCAGGCATGATAGATGCAAAACGTGTCGAAATCAAATGTGGCACTACATTCATTGGCATAATGGCACAATGCAGAGCATTTTAATAAAGGTTGTAGCAAATGATGGCAAAAATGCAAGCATAAAGTTGTAAATCAGTGTTTGATTGTTGTATTTGTAAAATGTAAGCTATCAAGCAATTTGATGCAGAGCAGTTAGCAGTAAAATCAGAAATAATGTGGACTGAAATGGTATAAGCAAGCAGCAAACATGTGCCCAACCCAGCGAGCCTCACGACCAACTCATCTCCATCCCACCACCGCGTGGCTTCTACTGCAACCACAGGCCGTCACCCCTGCTCGTCGAAGCACCGCCGGTAGCCAATCATCACTCCCTGCAGCCTGTGCCTTCCCCTAGCGTTTCCACATTTCCAAGTCCAAGCAGCCACCGTGCGGTCCAGTCCGCCGGAGCCCATCGCCGCAACGGCCAAGCCCATCAACCTGCAGCCGGAGAGTTGCCATACCGCCGGAGCACCATCTGCAGCCCGCGGCCATTACTCCCCGAGTGCCGCGACTGCAGGCAAACCCACAGTCCGCTGCCGCAACCTGCACAGAACAAGCCTGCTGCTCCTTTGCCCGTCGGAGCCCTTCCAATCGTCGACCACCCGAAACAGAGGAGGCATACAAGCACGTGCAAAGGGGAGAGGAGTTTACCTTCGCCGGCGATCCTCGGTCTAGTTAGTCCTGGAGGGTCTTATCCATGCCGCCGTGAACCGTGACGCCGTCGCGACTACTCCGCACCACGCCGACGCGCCTCACGCACACACCAGCAGCAAGCACTCCGTCGGCGCACCTCTCGCACGCTGCCGCTGCGAGTGAGAGAGGAAGGAGGAGTGGGTTCCGCCGCTGAGAAGAAGAAGAAGAGAAGAGGCGGGTTTCGTTGGGTTTAAGAAAAAGAACGAAGAAGAGGAAGAGGCGTTTCGTCTTACGGGGGAAGGAAGGAAAATTTAAATGAAACCTTATGCATGATGTTTTGAAGATGTGAAATCCAATCAATAGCAAAAAGCATGCATAGCCAAGCAGCAACAGCCCCTTGCAGTTCCTAGCAGCAAAGAAATATTTCTTGGCAGTTATGACAGTTAGTCAGTGGGGCCCACACATGAAATAAGTCAAGGTGCAAAGATGCAAAATGACCGTGACAATTGCATTCCAGCCCTTATCATCACAGCTTATGTATCAAGTGTAGAGTGGCAGTGTTGAACATGTAGCTCACAAAATGCACCATGTTGGGTAATTTGCAGAAAACCCCCTACGTTTTGTAAAATTGCACATCAGTCCCTGAAGGACGTGGGAGTTTGTTTCAAAACAGACATTTGATGATATACAACAGAACCTCAAATGTCACAGCACGATGACAGTATAGCAATCAAAAGCAGTTGTGGTTGGGCAATTTGCAGTAAAGCCCAAAAGTTGTGGATAATTGCACAAAAGTCCTCGCCTTTTGCAAGCAATTTGGAGAATCACAGCAAGTGAGAGATTTGAGCATGCATCTCGACAGGAGTGCCAGTCTCCGCACAGCAACCTCGGCAATTAGCATATTGCAGTTCCTTCTAGGGGAATAATCCTAGGGTTATCGCTTTGTTTTCTGGGATCTCATCCTGAGCGGATGAGACCCTTCTTGCCCCTTTGGATTTCCACGGGCGCGGAATCCAGCTTGCTTGATATTGACAAGGCGGTCAAGGTCCTTTGCCCCTTTGGATTTCCACGGGAGTGGAATCCAGCTTGCTTGACTTTGACCGGGCGGTTAAAGTCCTTTGCCCCTTTGGATTTCCGTGAGCGCGGAGTCCAGCTTGCCCCTTTGGATTTCCACGGGCGCGGAATCCAACTTGCTTGACTTTGATCGGGCGGTCAAGGTCGTTTGCCCCTTTGGATTTCCGCGGGCGCGGAATCCAGCTTGCATGACTTTGACTGGGCGGTCAAGGTCGTTTGCCCCTTTGGATTTCCGCGGGCGTGGAATCCGGCTTGCTTGACTTTGACCGGGCGGTCAAGGTCCTTTGCCCCTTTGGATTTCCGCAGGCGTGGAATCCAGCTTGTTTGACTTTGACCGGGCGGTCAAGGTCCTTTGCCCCTTTGGATTTCCGCGGGCGCGGAATCCAGCTCGCTTGACTTTGACCGGGCGGTCAATGTCGTTTGCCCCTTTGGATTTTCACGGGCGCGGAATCCAGCTTGCTTGACTTTGACCAGGCGGTCAAGGTCCTTTGCCCCTTTGGATTTCTACAGGCGCGGAATCCAGCTTGCTTGACTTTGACCGGGCGGTCCAGGTCCTTTGCCCCTTTGGATTTCCGCGGGCACGGAATCCGGCTTGCTGATCTTGACCAGGCGGTCAAGGTCCTTTGCTCCTTTGGATTGTCACGGGCGCGAAATCCAGCTCCTTGGCTTTGACCGGGCGGTTAAAGTCCTTGGTTTCTTGGATTTCCTGGGGCAGTAAATCCCATGGCTCGACCATTTGACCGGATGGTCAAGGTCCTAGCCCCTTTCTCGGATTTTTTTGGGCAGGAAATCCCGTGGCTCGACCTTTTGACCTGATGGTCAAGGTCCTAGCCCCTTTCTCGGATTTCTTGGGGTAGGAAATCCCGTGGCTCGACCTTTTGACCTGATGGTCAAGGTCCTAGCCCCTTTCTCGGATTTCCTGGGGCAAGAAATCCTGTGGCTCGACCTTTTGACCGGATGGTCAAGGTCCTAACCCCTTTCTCGGAAATCCAGTTGTTTGACCCTCTAACCGGGCGGTCAAGGTCCTTTTTCTTTTCTCTTCTGGATTTTCGTGGGCGCGGAATCTAGTTGTTTGACCCTCTGACCGGGCGGTCAAAGGGCCTTTTGTTTTTCCCTTTTGAGTTTTCGCGGGCGCGAAATCTCTTTGTTCTCCTTTGGTCCGTGCAGACCGGGCCCTGCTTTGCTTGGCAAATATTCTATTTGTTATGCCCCCCTTTTCTTGGGCTGGTATCCCCAACTACTCGGTTGACAACCGTCACACTGTCAGGCGACCGGGTGGACAAGACTTGTTTAGCTTGTCGAATCCCGTCTCTGGGTTGATAACCTCACAATCCGGCTGATGAGTCCGACAACTTATCATTTCTTGCCAGTGTTTTCTTCTGTTTGTGTTTTCAGCATTAGCATTAGTTTAGCATCGGCTTTCAGCATCGTCTCTTGCATTGGCATCTCGCATTAGCATCACATCCCCAGCATTTAGATCAGTAGGTGCACGCATTTTGCATTTGCATTTGCATTTGGCAACAAGTCATGACTTCCGGTGCATCCGTTGGATAAGTGACTCACTGCCTACAGCAAACACCATCCTTCTGTAACCTCAAAATGGGGGTATCTTGTCAACCCTGAGCATCGGTCTTGGTTCCTTCGTCCCTCGACTTCGCTCAGGGAGGGGCATCTGTAGACACCTCGATTTTGAGGTGACTCATTGATAAGGCTCCAGTTGTTGCTTTGGATGTGACTGATCCTTGAACCAACCTTAAACCCGTAGCAAGCCTGCTGCCCAATTAGAAAACCAGACAAGTAGGGGAGAGCACTTAGCTAGCACACCTACCTAGCACACCTAGCTAGCACACCTCCCTAGCACACCTAGCTAGCACACCTACCTAGCACACCTCCCTAGCACACTTCCCTAGCACACCTAGCTAGCGCACCTCCCTAGTACACATAGGTGGCGCACATCCCAGGCGCACACCACTTCACAGGCTGCGGGCTGCTGGCTTTCCACCTTCTATGGTTGTTACCTCTAGCAACGAATATGCCATGGAATATCCCAGGCTTTCCCCATTCCCATGAGTTACCCATGAGAAAATCCTATATAAGGACACCCATAGGCAACCATAGGGAGAGGTTAGAAATCCTGAATTCTGTTTTGAGCCAGCTTCCTGCACGAGTTTCACCTTCTTTTCAGCAGTTTATTTTCGTCTTCTGGAGCACTCCCTTGCGTCCTAAAGCCTCCTTGGTCCTTCCAAAGCAACAAGGATCTCTTTATTTCTGATATTTCAAGAAGGAACATCTTGAGAGGTAGGCTTTCTACCTCCTCT
>JAMKQA010024801.1:0-12256 GCA_024699735.1 Posidonia australis
TGTACCCAGAAACCATACCCAGTGTTGAACTTTTGTGTACGGGGCTCTGGCCCTGCCATGGCTGAAACAGTAAACAACTGGTCACTGTTCTGATAGAGAGAGAGAGGAGATAAAGGTTGACAAGGGTACGGGAACGAGCCATCCTGTGACCTGTATCGGTACCATTACTTACTATTTCTTGCACCAACCAAAAAAAAACCCACTTCTGCCTTTGGTTTCTCTTCTTCTGAAATCTGAACCATGACGCTACAACGTTTTATTTTACCTATTTTACCAATGGTGTAAAGTGAAGTTTCTGGGTTCATGGGTGGTTTTGATTGCATACTGTTTTCACGTCACTGGCATCCGGTTGGCTCTTTCTGCCGAGGAGTTAGGTTGAAGGCTAAGGTTTTTCCCTGCTTTCTGTTTAATTTTTAGGCGATCTCCCGTTGACTGGCCAACCAACGTCAACTACATTACTGTTCACTATGTCGAGGTGGTTCATGTTGCAATCAAGTCCTGGTTCCGGAGACCCAACGTGTCGGAGGAATTTGTGTGCTTTTCAAATATGAAGTTATTGTGTTCGTCGTTTCGTCCTACACAACTTGGTTACGACATTAAAGAGATCAAAGTGCATCGTACGTGGTTTAATTCTGCAACCATCCAATAAAATATTACAGAAGCTTATCAAGTCCATGAGACGCAACCGGTAGGAGATGGAAAACTCTGCTGTCTCATGCTTCACTGGTTTACTCCATTGTCATCGATTATTTATGTTATTAAGGATATTGTTATACATCAACCAATTTGGAATCAGTTTCTCTGGTAGCTTGCGAGGAGCTTCTGCCATTAAAATGCAGCCCAAGCTTTCTTATTTGTTCTTGGGACTGCCATGGTCATGGAGTTTGATGCTTCCTAATGTCCAATCCAGTTTTGATGTGATCAGTCAGGGAACATGAAGGAATCCTTCCTACCGCCTGCAAAATCATGGATGGGTTTTCGTATTCTTCGATGAACAAAGATTCTCGTCCGTACGGGAAGCTCCATTAACTTTCTTCCGTAAGATACGTGACCTGCAAATATCAGGAGACAACGCAAATAACAAAACAAGCAAACGTGTGTGTGTGATTGGATTCTGATCCGGAATTGCTGGGTTTTTTTTTATCTGTTCTAGTGGGAATTGTCTTGGCAGTCATGATGTGGTAGAATTGATTGGGTGAACAGAGTATTATATTATTATATAAAAATAATTAATTTATAGAATAAATTAATTTTTTTTTAATCAATAAATTATATACAATCATTAATGAAAAGAGTACATAAACAAACTTCTACTGTTTTCAGACATCTTCTTTTATTACTCTTCACGCAATATCGTCTGATGAAATTCCATTATGCTTTTACTTGAATGGCTAGAGAAAAATCCTATTATACTCTTGTAGATCTTGAAAGATCTAAGAACATTACAACAATTAACAATATCTTCAATAGATTGTCCTCGTAGTAATCTTCATCTTTGTGTTCTTTGTGATTATTGTGTCTTGTATCGGACATTAAGTTGGACCTCCGTTTTTGACTGAAGTATTTTTCAAAAGTAATCTGCTATATTTCTACAAAAAAACTTCCACCAATGACAACAATCCATAGAATTTTCATTCGACAGATTTGAATCACTTTGACTACGACCAAAATATTTCTAAGATTCAAAACAACGAATCAATTCGAAAATCAAAATAGATTTAAATCATCTTGACATCATTCGTAATATAAAAAATTTCATTCACATGGGGAGCTAAAAAAAAGAGAGACATCATGGATTGTATGGTGGAATTTTGAAAAGTGAAGGCTCTGCTGGGCCTGAACAAGAGTAAGAAAAGGGGCCCACTGCAGGTTTAAAACTTTTTTAACGTTGTGGTTGTATCCGCCTAGAAATGAATCATATTCTTCCGTCGACAAATGTACCATATCCATCAGGCATTATCCCAAGATAACGCATTCAGCTTTAATAGAGCCATGGTCATGACAGAAAGGATTCTGAATTCGATGTATTGGCGTGGTCGTTTCAACTTTGGAATGTATGTCAAACAAGAATACATCATGGGCATTATTACGTTCCTGAGTATACTAGACGTAGGCACAGTAGCGCTCTAGTTTGGAGAAACATTCCTCATTCTACGTCATGAATTTATGAGGCTAAAACCAGACAGTAGCAGTGATAGTGATGTAGCAGGGATACACTTTGATTTCACGTGATTATGACTTTGACTAATAAAAAACATATTCAAGACTTTATTTTATCGTTAATTAGAATGTGTAAAAGTTACTAAAAGTAAAACTTGATATGTTAAGGTAAAGAAAGTGTGACATATATATATAGAGTAAATCTAACCATATATTTAGAATGAATTTTATAGAGTAAATCTAACCATATGTATAGAGTAAATGTTGTATAAATCATTGACTTTTCAGCTTATTACAAATTAATGCTTTACTTTAAAAAAAATATCAAACTCTTCTGTTTTCGTTTTATTATAAAAACATCCCTAACGTGAGTTGACTAATAGTTAAAAGATGATTTAAGATTGTAAATATGATTAACTACTAACTTTAGATCATGAAATGACGTATTTGTCCTCCAATCAATAGTTAACTTTGGCCAATTCTTGCAAGATGATTGTCGGACGACTCTGGCGACGATGGTCTGCGATCAACTCCTACCAACTTCGACAAGTTGTTGGTGGTGGCCACCAGCCAACTACGACTGGTTGTGGCTGACGATGGTTGTTGATCGATGCAGACGTTTTTTTTGTAAACGGTAATCAATATATAATTAAAAAGTTAAAATATAGCAAGATCAATACCATATTACAGTCCTTGGTGAAGTAGAAAATTCCCACTACAAAAATAGAATTATCCAACAACAGGCAAACACCTGGTGTTCTAATAATATCAAAATTATGTAAATTCAATATGAATAACATTAGTCCTAAGTAGGGACTACATCGTCAGAGTTTGATTAGGCAGATGCAGAGCATGAGTAGATTGCTCCAAAACACGATCACTTTTCAGAGATGTAATAGCTCGGATATTGTCATCCTTCTCAAATCCTGAGCCCAAAATGTTAAACCAACAATGACAAAGAGATAAAATAACGTTAGTAACTTTGTACGAAGAAATACATTTTCCTCTAAAGATTCTATTATTTTGTTCCTTCCAAATGGTTCACAAAATAACTTGAATCAAAGTATGTCTACCCTTAGCTGAAAAATCAACTTTCAGTGGAAGAATGCAAGAAAATATATCAATAATAGAAGTAATGGCAGGATACAAAGGTCCCTGCAGAAAAGCATGCTATACTGCTACGGCAAAAGCACAATTGATAAATAAATGATCGATTGATTCCTGATAACCATTACAAAAGATGCAACTATCAGAGCCAATCCAAACCTTTTTACACAGGTTAACTTTTGTTAGAACCTTATTAAAAATAACCAACCATGAAAATAGTTTAACCTTTAGAAGGGCCCAACTACGTCAGATGTGGTCATAAAAATGAGATCTAATCCCACCATCATTAATTATCTTATACCCTGACTTGACAGTGTACTTACTTGTGGAATTAAACCATTCAATAGTATCTTCTTCACGACAGAGCATAATAGAGTTAATAATGTTTACGAATAGATCAGCTTGAGCTTGTAGAGATCTAATGTCGGCAGAAGAAGAGGTATCATTAAATAATTTATGAAAGTCCTGAAGATAAATTTCAATTGTTCTCGCAATTGAAGATTTTTCCCCACACCTCCAGCAATTTTCCCAAAATATGGTATTATGACCATTATTAACATGAAAAGTGGTGAAAGTATTAAAGAAATTAAAACAGACCTTTATTTCTTGCCAAATAGGGGAAGTCCTACCGGTTGAAGTATTCAAAAGTACCCCTGGCCAAGATTTCGAAAAATATCTAACCTTTAAAATTACTTTCCACTTAAAAGAATAAGTGTGTGATAGTAGCTGCCAAAGGAGCTTAGTTTTCAGGGGCTAAATTGAATCTTTTGATATTTATGATGCCCCATCCCCCTTGACTTTTATCTTTACAGAGTACCGCCCACTTAGCTAGGTGGAGAGTAGATGCAGGAGAAGATTTCCAAAGAAATTTAAATTTGAGCTTATCAATAGCTTTTGCCACATTAACTGGTAAGTGTAGGATAGAAAGATAATATGTGGGAATTGCTGAAATGACTGAGTTGATGCTGGTCAGTCTTCCACCTAAAGATAATTGATTGGGCTTCCATAATGAAAGTTTTTTGGCCAATTTTTCAATAACAAGTGCCCAATCTGAATTAGAAGCCCTTCTGTAGTGTAAGGGTAAACCCAGATATCTGATAGGAAGAAGGGAAGTGGGACAGCCAAGAATTTTGGAAGATCTAATGGTGGCATCCACTGGGACACCAATACCAATAAGAGAAGATTTCTGAAAATTAATTTTTAAACCTAAACAGGTTTGGAAACAACATAAAATCCGTTTGATATTAATTATGTTGTCCTCAGTAGCTGAGAGAAATAAGATAGTATCGTCCGCATATTGTATATTAACAATGTGTGGACCTTCATTAGGCATTTGAATGCCTGAGATCAAGTGCCGATCTATAGCTAGAGAGAGCATCCTATTAAGGATGTTGGTCACAACTATAAAGAGAAGGGGTGATAATGGATCACCTTGGCGTAACCCATTTGAAGCTTGAAGAAAACCTTTAGATGAGCCATTAATTAAAATGGAAAAACGAACAGTGGAAATGCACATCTTGATCCAATTTGTCCATGTGGGGCCACAACCCATTCCTGATAAGGAATCCAGGAGAAAGTCCCAATTAACGTTATCAAATGCTTTTTCAAAGTCCAGTTTTAAAACATAACCAGGAATGTTCATCACTTTCATATAATGAAGAGTTTCTTGGGCCACTAAGAAACAATCTCCAATATATCTTCTTGGAATAAAGGCACATTGCAAATTGTCTATTATTGTGTCTAGAACAGGAGAAAATCTAGAAGTCAAAATCTTAGTAATTATTTTATATAAATTATTTACAAGACTGATTGGTCTATAGTCTCTGATACATTATGCACCTTCCACCTTAGGAATTAGGACAATAAAAGTTTGATTAATGAGGGCTAAGAGATCAGAATCCGAGCAAGTATGAAGGCAAGTGAATACTTGCAAAATATCAAACTTGACTAGGTCCCAAAACTACTGAAAAAAACATAAAGGGAGGCCATTAGGGCCAGGGGCCTTATCACCAGGTAATGATTTAATGTTATTGTAGATTTCTTCTAACGAGAAGTCTGCTTCCAAATTCTCAAGGTGCTGATTTTTTGTAGGTAATAGTAGGTCCCAGTTTAATGCTGGAGTGAAACCTTTAGGCTTATTGAAAAGGGAATAAAAATGGTCCTCCACTTCCTTAGAAATTGTAAAGGGGGAAAAAGTGATGTCATCCCTAACCTTTAGGGAGTGGATAGTATTTTTTCTCCTTCGATATGTGACTATGTTATGAAAGAAGGAAGTGTTCAAATCCCCTTCCTGGAGCCATTGAACTCTTGATTTTTGCTTCCAGTATACTTCTTGCTCGTAAAGCAGGGACTGGTATTCATTAAGAATATCTTTCTTGAGAATCACTAGTGTATCATGGAGGTGGGAAGATTCTGCTAGAGAATCAATTAACTTAATTTGTGACTTAATGGATAGTAATCTATTGTATCTTTTCTCTCTAACAGGTTTAATCTAACATCTAATTTGCTTTTTAAGGAGTTTCAGTCTGTAAGCAAATCTGACCACAAGAGATGAAGAAAGGCAAATATGCTAGGAAAGGAGCTAGCAAGTTTCTATAAAGGGAACAAATCCCTTAAACAAAAGCCAAAATTTATAAAATTTAAAAGGAATAGGGCCTCAGTTAGTGGGGATGGTGTTCAGAGAGATAGGAATATGATCGAAGGCCACCCTAGAATGGCTTGTACAATAAGAGTTGAGGAATTTGTCAGCCCAATCAGTAAATATCAGCAATCGATCAAGTTTTACCATAGTGGGCTGCGACTGCATGTTGGACCAAGTATATTTAAAAATACTTGGGAAAATATCCACTAAAAGATTATCGTTAATAAAGGCATTGAACAGTTTCATATCAGAAGATATGCTGCTTCTATTAGAGTGTTCATTAGTAAATCTGGTCAAATTAAAGTCTCCCCCAATGACCCAATTGGAGTTCGCCCTATTTCTAATGGAATGGAGCTCCTCTAGGAAGGTGCTTTTAAGACTATGGTCGCAACGACCATAAACACCAGTAAGCCACCAATCAAATGCATCAGAATAGTTTCAAAAGTTTAAAGACAAACTGAAAGAGGCAGCAGTAGTGTTAATTAGAATAATATCTCTATCATCCAAACCAATTAAAATTCCCCCAGAAGCCCCGATCGAAGCGATAAAGGACCACTTATGAAGTAATCCAGCTCCCAGGTATCGAAAAGTACCAGGAGAAAAATCCTCTAATTTAGTCTCATAAATTATGAGGATATTGCATTTAGTAATTCTCACTAAGTTATGAACGGCTCTTTTTTTTCCTATCAGAACCCAATCCTCTAATATTCCAGGCTGGGATAATCATAATTAATGGGGGGAGATAGAAAGAGAAGCCAGGTTCTCAACTAAGTGGGCATTATCCTGTAATTGGATACAAGGTAGACCTTGATCTCGTCTAACAGAATCAAGGAAGTGCTTAGCTTCTATAGTATTATGTAGGGAGATGCCCAATGACTTACAGAAGCTAATAAATTGTTCATAAGAGTCTCAAGTAAGTGCATCATGCAGCAAAAAACTAGAAGTTGCATCAGTGTGTGAAGTAGCAAAATCAGACTGAGAAGCGGCAGAAATCAGGTTGTAACTCAGTATTCAAAATGGCAGAATTAACAGATGAATAGTCACTAATACCTGGAGCATGAACCGGGGTGGGAGGAACGGGTTCAACAACAATTTCGGAAGGACCAGCCAAGTCGTCCTTCTCTAGGCAGTCAAAAACGGCAAGCACCTTTTTGAATTTTGCTAACGAGAGATGCTTGACTTTGATCTCAGCTGCCACGAAATTGGAAGCATCGACCAAATCAGGGTTGGCCCCAGCAGCGAGAGGAAAATCTGGCTCTGGACCAGCATATGGAATAGAAATTGGTAGAAGACCCACAGAATTGACAGATGGGGGAATAGGAGGACTAATAGGTCTTGTCCATACATTTTTACCCCCTAAAGGCTTTATGCCCATTGCCAACCCTCCATCTGCGGTTATTCTTGAAAGATTTTCGAACAGGGTGGAGACCACTGGAACCTGAAGAGGAAGGATGGGTCTTAGTAGGCCACGTGGGAAAAGAGCTAGAAGAAGGATTGGAAAGGGAAGAGGTAGCAGGGCAAAAGTCCCAACTTTGTCTGAAGCGAATAGGATAGACTAGATTCCCAAATGCAAAGAAACGACAGCCGGGTATATCTTTGCTAGGATGGACCCTAACACAAACCCTTGCATACCCCAAATGTTTAAGAGAGTCCATAGATAAGTCCACTTCCAACTGTTCCGAAAAGCTCGAGACCATATGGTGAAATAAATCAACATTCCAGAGATGATAAGGAATGCCTTCTAGCCTAAGCCACACCCCTACTTCCTTCAAAGTGTGAACAGCATTGGAGTTGGGAGACCAGGGTATGAAGGAGGCCGATATCAGTTGTAGGGAGGCTCCGTACTTGTTAAGTAATCATTTCTATCTTTGGTCGATGAGAATACTAACAAAAATTTGCCAGGAGAGAAAGCTTGGACTTCTATCTCAGAAGAGTTAGGCCAACATGATTTGATATGGTCGGCCAAGATCTGTTTTGTAAGTTGAGAAGAGTGTGAGGTGACTATAGCACTCCGAAAAAGGGTTAGGAAACGGTCACATACAGCTTCGGAAGGGGGTAAAGTGGATGGATAAAGAGTAAAGAGGCCAGCCATGTCGTAGTAGTGCCGGGGGAAGGTGGGGGCAACATGAAAAAATTTACATATCGTTGCAGTATGAGTGGGAGCTTTGCATTTGTAACAAGTACCAGCGAACTTACAGGGCTTTATTTGATGACCCCGAAGACCACATTTAAAACATCTACCAATAGATCGGTAAAAAAGTACCTGAGGGGAAGCAGACTTCTTCCGAGACACCTCCGTCCAACCTTCAGAAGTATAGGAGTAACCGTTGGCTTTTGAGAAGCCCAAGTTCAGAGAATGAGGAGGAATGATTCTGGAAGAAAAGTGGGAAGTTACAGGAGAAGAAAGGGGAGCGAAATGGTTGCCAGCTCTGGAGTAGCTTGGTTCGCAAGGCAGAGATGGAGGAGAGGAGGGCGAAGTATGTAAGAGATATCCACTGTCAGAAGATATCACGATATCAGAAGATATCGTGGTGTCAGATTTATGGTGTAATACACGCGAAACCCCGCAAAGAGAAGGGGAGGGAGGCGGGAAAATCTCTACAGTTTCATTTACCGCATGGGACAAATGAGGGTTCTGACAACGTGTAATCAAATCAACCCGGGAGGCGACAACTCCTAAGGAAGCTAAAGGGGCCGTCAATAGTGGATTAGGAGAAAATTGAGACAGAGAAGAGCAGTAAGTCTCAAATCCACTGGAAATCTCAGAGTTGTAATTACAATTATTAAGAAAATAATTATCATCAGCATTAAATGTAATGACAGATGGCGCAAAACTCGAAGAATCTCATACGGAATTCGAATAAAACCTAGTGTCGCTGACAGATCTGTCAGAGCCAGAGATGGTTTTCCGAGACGTAGGAGGCAGAATGGGGAGTCTGACATGTGCCGAATTAGGAATTAATGCCATAGAAGGAGAAGATCGTAACCCGATGTGCATCGACGAGGGTGCCCGCGCTTCAAAGGAGGGAGAGCTATGGTTAATAGCATCATTAACCCCACTAAGATACGTATTAACCTCTAAAATTCGATTACAGTAATTCTCTAAATTAAAAATGTCAAGATTAGGAGGAGAAAAGCTGGTATAGCACCACACCTGTGTCGAGACGACCGTCGTCTTCAGCGAGACGCCCCGGTGGCTGCACCAGGACTCAGCCCCAGCCTATCGCCGAGGACCGATCAGCGAAGGGAAATCCCTAGGAGAGGTAAGAGGATCAAAAGCTTCGTCATAGGAGGAAGGAATCCAACTCTCCACAGCACTGGATTCAACAGCCCCGAGGATCGAAGATCCACAAAGAACAATATCAGATCCAACATTATCAGATCCACAATCTGAGACAAAGAAGTTGAGGGGCTTGGGGAGAATGGAAATTATTCGAAAAGAACAACAGGAAATATTTAAACCCTTAATCGAAGCTGCATCAGTGCACAAAATACAAATGGATAGATTGCTAAATACATAAGAATGTAATATTTTTGATGTAACCACAAGATTCACATTTAATATAAGCCAAAAATCCGAACCTGCTTCCGCCTCTGAACTCCAGGAAATGCAAAATTTTTCACGGAGAAACCAAGAAGCGGAAAATCTCCCCCCGCTAACAAGGAATTTCCACGATCGTGGTAGAGTCCCGACGAAAGGAGGAGATGAAGAGGGGCTTACCTGCGTGGCTTTCTTCCCATAGTGACCGTGGCGACTACGAGACGTCGAATGTCGGCGACTGCGAGAAGGCAATCTAAAGGGGAAGGAGAGCTCGCCCTCCTTTTCCAACAAGCGCGCTTTGAAAGCTTGCCAGTCGAAGTTAGCGGCGCTAAAAAGAAGACGATGGGCTAAACGACCCGAACCACCATGACGGCGGCCCATAAGGGCGAAGGAGAGGGCACAGAGCGATTAGGGTTTTAAGGCGACAGAGAGGGCACTTGATATTGATGCCGACGTTGATGGGTATTTATTTAAAAATATAGGAAATTATTTAAAAATAAAAGGATTATTCAAAAAATTAACTTAAGAGTATTTATGTCAATAACTAATGTTGTTGGTGGAAAACTGACGGATCCTAACTCAAGAGGTGTTTTTATAATAATTTTAAAATAGAAGAATTTAGTATTGATTTTTCAAAAGTAAGGGATTAATTTGTAATATAATTAAAAATTCAAGAGTTTATTTAAAATTTACTCTATAATGAGTATGTGTTGGAAAGGAGGATGCAACAATTATATTATACTAACAAGACGAATTTCAAAACTTGATTTCTCAATGGACAAGGCCAGGGTGTGTCTAAGGGTTTAGACTAAATGTTGGGCATGTGTTATTCTAAGAATTTTTCCAAAACAGGTGAACTCGACGATTGAAAAAAATATAACTCATTTTTTACGATAAACCTTGTAACTTATGACCTTAGTCATCGTTAATTTCAAGTCTCAACAAACTTAAAATGGGATAGAATCGACTCCTTTTGGTTTTTTTAGTGTCTTCATTGGAGCATGTGGGCATATTCCTTACTTCTTGGGTCATTGATTCAAAGTTTGTTTTCTTTCAAGCATGCGGGACTAAAATTAGAACGACAATATTCAAATCAAAGGAAACCATCATGGAATACTCTAGTGGCAAAGAAACAAGTCGAATATGGACGTAATTAATGCTCTTCTGGAATCAATTAAAGGTGTTTTCCTTTTGGTTCACCAGTACAGGAGTGAAAGCTTTAGGATAGACTAATAGTCACAACTATCGCTAACTCATGTTTTTGCCTAGCTCATTAAGAGGGTGGCATCCTTAAGGAAGGAAGAACAACAGTCAAGGTGGGTAAAGCGTCGAGTTGGACACTGGGTTAGCATAGGACAATGGGGTATCATCAATCAACTAATTGTTGCCATCATCACCTTGAATAGTTAACTCATCTACTCGACTTAGCAATCAAGTCGAGTGTGGAATCTCAATTCATTAGAATGCTATCAATGTCAATAATAAACTGCTAACTCATTGTTAATGGAAGGGGATGAAATCATGAGTGAAAGCGAAGGAGACAAAAGAGAAGAACAAAACTATCCAATTCCATTTTCTTAAAATGACAGGGAGAGTGGAGTGATGAGGAAGAAAAGTAGTGAGGCATTGGATTGAGGTTAGAAACGAAACTTGACCATGACAAGGGTAGTCTTAGATTAATCGTTGTCAATCTATTCTCTTCGAAGTATCTATCGATTCCACAAAATTCTCTCCTCTCTTGTATAGGAAACTTGTTCGGCATTAATTTCCTTTCTTGCACTTAGGTTAACAACATATTAATTATTAGTTATCATTGTCTACCAATTCATGATATCATAAATCCGTTTGAAATGCATCGGTAGATATAAAAAAAACATCAATTTCATGATTTCCTTCTTGTTATAATTCTAGTGTTTCCAAATGTTAATTTAGAGTTATTGTGTTCAATTTTTGGAATTCAAGTGATTTGAAAAATAATTCTAGTCCAATGGTGTTTTTCAATTTTTTGGCTACCAAAATGTCAATTCTTTATGGATCACAATCTAAATTATCAACTCAACTATTTTCCAGTTACACTAACGCATTGTAGACTTCATTTGTGTAACTTATCGTTGATTTCGTTTCTACATTTATAAAGTAGGAAGCCAGTTGAACTCAATGAGACTCTTTCTTTCATATTTTCTAATAGCGAGTTGAACATTGGCAATTTTTGTTTTGGAACATAAGGTTTCGCAAGACTTGTATTATGACATTATATGTTCTTTTGCTTTACTCTTGGTGGTGGTTGCATAACCAATGGATATATCTATAATAGCTTAGCGATTACAAAAAAAAAAAAAACAAAGTAAGAAGCCAAATTTAAAAGAAAACATTCACAACAAAAAATATATTAAAAAAATTATGGAAAACTCTAAGCTTCCCTTTGTATGTAGAATGAGAAAAGTAAGAATAAATGGAAAGTAGTATTAGTATTCTGATGGTATTGCTATTTAGTTTGGAAGTGATTTTCTTTTAAAGGTGAATAAGTATGTATAGAAAAATATTCTGGTTTAGATGAAAAGTAGAATAAGTACCTGTAACACCCCGTGCTACACAACAGTACGAGAACTACCCAAGCTTAATTAAAAGCAACTAAGCAGCAGAATTAAACAAATAAAACTAACTACCCAGACCTGTGTGCGGCAAACGTGGCTCGAAAAGATGCACCAGACTAGAACTGCTCCAACACCCAAGCACCTGAAACAAGAAAGCACACGCGTGAGTGACAGGAATGTCACCCAGTACGCGCCCCAAAGCGACACTAAAAG
>JAMKQA010024803.1:0-10359 GCA_024699735.1 Posidonia australis
AGCTGCACACAAAAAGTATCGAGAAACCTCCACCTTTGCGATATCCAGAAGCTTTGAAGAGATTCCCCAAATCCGCAGCTTGTCACGTTCACTTTCAGTCAACTGCTTGATCCATGACTGGAGAACATCTGAGCAATGTTTGGGCACGACCATCGTTGGGAAACCCATGATTCGTAGGGTGTTGCAGCTTTCCTATGCTCAAGAATCCTTAGAAAGGGCAAACGATCTCCTGCAGGACATGCTCAAAACATTGTTTTAGAAAGAGACTTCAACTTTGCTTCGGTCAACAGCACTTCACAGAATCAAAGCAAAAAGATACAGTGCAATGGTATTGTAAGAATCAGAGAGACTGGCCTAAAGCTGTGAACTACAGTTGACTGAACAAAAGTGTTGTTGAACAGAATAAATCTTGTGCACAACTCAGAGGGAAGGTCCTAGTTATCAACCAGTTTTGACCAGGTACCCAAGTAATGAGATATGACCATCAAACTTGGGGGATCGGGATTATTTGATGACTGCCTCCCAGCAAATTATCAGGATCTTCAACCTACAGAGCAGCTGACATGCCCTTGGTCGAGCATTGGCTCAAAGCGTCTAACCATAGGACAGCTGACATGCCTTTGGTTTGACATGGACGACTCTTAACCAGTCAAAGCAACTTACATGCCCCTGGTTGAGTACTGGCTCTATGTGTCTAACCATAGGACAGCTGACATGCCCCTGGCTTGACATAAGTGGCCCTAACCGACGAGAGCAGCTTACATGCCCCTGGTTTAGGCAGTGTCCTCCTAATTCTCTTAGACTGAAAGTCGTTGTCACATCCTAGCTAAGAGAACCGGATAGTACTCTATGACACTTTTAGGATGATATTTGTGGAAAGAAATGCATGCATGCTGAATGACTCGTGGGATCTTATTGGTGCCCTCAGCATTGGGATGCTTATCGCCAATTATACAAGGGAATGGTAACTCTAAACCTCACGAGACTCTATCCAAGCCCCTAGTTTTTGGGTGGCTCTCTGGAAATGCGACACTATGTCTTGGACTCCGTTCCAAACCCCCACTGGACCATACACCTGCTTTTTTATTGTATTCATTCATTATTCTTTCTCTCTCATAGGCGTGGGTTCGCCCTATCCCTAGCTTGGAGGTAATAGGTACCTGGTCTATGGTGGGGAGTTGCTGTTGTTTAAAGGGTTGGCTAGGCCCTTTTGGAACATGTCCTCTAGGTATTCACTCAGACTCTTCTCCAAGATAAATCAGAGGGACAGAGCTACCCATCATGCCTCTCTCTTTAAGGCTGACTTCTATTTGCGACTTCTGTCTTCTTATTCTTTTATGTCCTTTCACAGATATATATTTTTGTTTTATTTCTCACACTCTCATTCTCACTCCTAACATTTTATCTTCCTTTGGGAGGTGTAGGGTCCTTGAGCGGCTTGGATACTTCGCCCAATTCACAATGAAAGGTGGCTCCCTCTCTTCCTAGGTTCCTGAATAGTATCTACCTGAGGAGGTGCTACACATTCCCAACATTGGCAGGCTTATTCTGCGTATCATCACCGGGCTAAGATCCATACATGTGATGATGAAAACAAACATCAGCCTATATATGCATGTACTGAATGGGAGATTAGTATGTGATGTGATGCAAAGCTACATGGATGAAGGAAGAACATGAATTCATGTATGCATGAAGGGAGGTGTTAGTGTCGCAGAGTGAGGATACATTATTCATGATCACTGATAGTACTTTTTCAAGTAGCATGAATTGACTGGCTCTGACTGTTCGATGTAGTCCATGTCCTCATGATGACAGCTCCTCCGGAATAGACTTGCTTGACCACGAATGGTCCACGCTAGTTGGGCCTGAACTTGCCACGACTATCAGGGAGATGTATTGCTCTCAAGACCAAGTCTCTTGGCAAAAAGCTTCTTGGTTGGACCCTCTTCTGATAAGCTTTGGCCATGCGCTTTTGATAGCATTGTGCATGATGCATAGCTTGCAATCGATGCTCCTTTATTAAATTCAGTTGAACAAGGCGGTCCTCAATCCATTCCGCCCCTTCTAACTCTACTTCTTTCAGGACTCTGAGCGATGGTATCTCCACTTCTATCTCCGCTTCCATACCATACACTAGAGAATATGGAGTCGCCCCTGTTGAGGTCCGGACTGATGTTCTATAAGCCCACAAAGCGTATGGGAGCTTGTCATGCCAGTCCTTATGTGTCTCCGCCGTCCTTATAAGAATCTTAATTAGATTCTTATTGGCAAATTCTACTGCACCGTTCATTTGAGGACGGTACAGGGAGGACTTGTGATGCCTGATATGGAACTCCTGTAGGAAATCCTCAACCTTTTTGACTGTGAAATTTGTCCCATTATCGGACATGATGGAATGCGGGACCCCGTACCGGGTGATGATGTTGTTTCTGATGAACTTTTCTGTCACGAAGGCGGTCACTGTCTTGTAAGAAGCTGCCTCCACCCATTTTGTAAAATAATCAATTGCTACTAAGATGTACTGATGTCCATTGGAAGCTGCTGGGTGGATAGCTCCTATGACGTCTATTCCCCATGTGGAGAAAGGCCAGGGTGATGACATGCTATGGAGCTGCTGTGGTGGTGCATGAATAAAATTGCCATGGACTTGACAATTATGACATCTTCGCACAAATTGGCAGCAGTCCGTCTCCATGGTTGACCAGAAATAACCTTGTAGCATTATTTTCTTGGCCAATAATACTCCATTCATGTGAGGCCCGCATGTCCCGGCATGCACTTGCAACATTACTGTATCAACCTCCTTTTTATCAAGACAGCGCAAAAGCATCTGATTGTAAGACCTCCTATACAAGTGACCTGCTCCAAGCACATACTTTGAGGCCAGCCGGATCCTAGTCTTTCTATCTGCTACTGATGCATCTGGATGATGACTCCAGGTTTCCAGGTAAGCACTAATGTTGTGATACCAGGGGAGCTCTGCTGTGGAATCCACTTCTTCTATGCTTATGCAGTGTGCCGGCTGGTCTGTGCAGGTTACTGACACCTTCACCATGCCATCCTCTGGTATGGACAACCAGGATGCAAGAGTGGCTAGTGCATCTGTGTAAGCATTCTTGGCCCTGTTCATAAAGGAAAAGCGTATCTCCTTAAACTTTGCCATCAACTTTAAAAGATGGTTGTGGTATAAAACCAATTTCAAGTCTTTGGTTCTCCAATTGCCATTAACTTGAGAAATAACCAACATGGCATCGCCATGCACATGTACTTTCTGTGCACCATGTTCTAATGTTGCCCACAAGCCAAGAATACATGCCTCGTACTCTGCCACATTATTGGTGCACACAAAGGTTAACTTTCGAGCAAGTGGGATCATCTGTCCATGCGGAGTTTCCAACATAGCACCGATACCCATGCCTCTCCTGTTAACTGCGCCATCAAAGTAGAGCTGCCACTGACCTTTATCTTGAGGGACTACTGGCTCTTCTTCCTCCATGTTGAACAATATATCCTTATCAGGGAACTGAGTCTGTAGGGGTTGGTACTCTGGCAAGGGTAAGTCTGCTAAGTGATCAGCCAGGGCCTGTCCTTTCATCGACTTCTAAGTGACAAAAGTGATGTCAAATTGAGATAAAAGCACTTGGCACTTGACACATCTACCCACCAGTGTTGGCTTCTGAAACAGGTATTTCATTGGATCATGTCGGCATAGTAATAGAACTGGATATGCCATCATATAGTGCCTTAAGCGTTGTGTGGCCCAAACGAGGGACAAGTAAACTTTCTCGATTGCTATGTACTTAACTTCGCAATCATTGAACTTTTTGCTCATATAATAAATGGCCCTCTCCTTGCGACATGTTTCATCATGCTGACCCAAGACTGCGCCCATTGAATGCTGTGTCACTGATAAGTAGAGCAACAGAGGACGCCTTGGTGTTAGAGGAACCAAGACTGGTGGTCTTGCCATGAGTATCTTGACTTTGTCAAATGCTTCTTGGCACTCCTCGCCCCAGCGAATCTGTGCGTTCTTTCTCAAGAGCTTGAAGATTGGCTCGCAAATTGGTGTCAACTGAGCGATGAATCGGCTGATATACTGCAACCGCCCCAGCAACCCCTGAACTTCTTTCTCTGTTGTGGGGGGAGGCATCTCAATGATGGCTTTAGCCTTGCTCGAATATACCTCGATTCCCCTTTGGCTAATGATGTATCCCAGCAGTTTGCCTAATGACACACCAAATACGCACTTGTTGGGGTTCAATCGCAGCTTATACTTTCTCAAGTAGTTAAAGAGCTTCCTCAAACAAGCAATGTGTTCTTCAAGCTCTTTCAACTTAGCAATCACATCATCCACGTAAACCTCAATGTCTTGGTGAATGAGATCGTAGAATAAAGCTGTCATTGCCCTCTGATATGTGGCCCCGGCATTCTTGAGCCGAAACGACATAACTTTGTAGCAGAACATTCCCCATGGGGTAATAAAGGACGTTTTCTTCATATCCTCTTCTGCCATTCGAATTTAATTGTATCCTGAAAATCCGTCCATGAATGACAACATTTTGTGTCCTATAGTGTTGTCTACCAATACATCAATGTGTGGGAGTGGAAAATCATCCTTTGGGCTGGCTTTGTTTAGGTCTTTGTAATCAATGCACATTCGGACCCGACCATCTTTCTTGGGTACCAGGACCACATTTGCTAACCATTCTGGGTAAAGGATGACCTTTAGAAATTTAACTTTGTGCTGCTTCATTATTTCCTCCTTCAATTTCAAGAGCCACTGTAGCCGCCATCTACGCAATTTCTGCTTGACTGGCTTGACGTCAGGTTTAAGCGGTAATGTATGTACCACTACCTCGACGTCCATCCCAACCATATCATCGTAACTCCAGGCAAAGATATCCCCATATTCGCAGAGAAGCTCAACATGTTCTGCTCTGGCCTGTGCTATGAGTCTGGCGCTTATCCGCACTTCCTTGACATCTTCATTAGTGCCAATATTCACAGTCTCAGTTTCTTCTTCTACATGCAGGTTCGGGCCTTCGGGATCATCATCATAAGGCTAGAATTCTGGTGCATCGTGACTTTCCTCTTCTACTTCTGCATCATCTTCTTCTCCGTATGCAATAAGCTCAGGAATGACTTCTTGCTGGCATGACGGATCTGTGTCTTCAAAGGTACACACTTTCTCAGCATTCTGCCCTTAACGGTGCTTTAGAATGGTCACTGTAACCCTAGTTTTCTTGTATGCCCCTCTAATGATTTTTGGTTTTGCTATTTCCGAGCTTGTGTCCAACTGTTCCACTTCTGGTAGACAAAAGCTTTCAGTTTCATGATGTCTTTGTACACCCTGTACAACAGGTGGGAAGCTGTCCTCTGTCTAACTAATATGAGTGCTACTGCTCGAGTTCCCTCCTGAGCCTAACTCAGGATCTTTTTGTTTTTGGACCCCACTGCTCAAGTGGGGCCAGGACTGATAGTACCACCTAGATCCGCCTCCCGGCTGATAGGAGATGAACTCCTCTGGTCTAGCGTTTAAGGATTTATTCTCCTCCAGGGTCATGATAGTAGACTGACCCTGTGCAACTGCCTGCTCCTCAGTGTACTCTGTCAGTACTGCCTTTCCTTTCTCGTGCTTAAGCTCACTTTGCGCATCCTCGGCCAGTACTGCCAACTGCTCTTGAAATAGAACTTCCAAATCACTGAGCATGCTATCCACCTGTGCTACCACAACATTCCCCTCCTCTTCATCGGAAGCGAAATCCATATAATAGGCATTGGTAGTCTCTAACACCTCAGGCGCTGATTCCGGCTGCCCTGGCTGTAACCCCTTCAAAACTGACTGCTGCTCTGATGCTATTACTGCTACACTTGCCCTCGCTGAATCCCAGACTATAACTGGATTTGTAGAAAGACTCTCAGCTGACTCTGGAGGTGGCAAAGCCAGCATAGCTATCCTCAGTGACATGGATGATGTTGAACCTACTCTGTAGTCCATTATTTCCTCCTCTGAGTAATAATCCTCTACACATATCCATTCCGGTCCACTGACTGATTTGTTCGGCTCAGGCTCTACAAGCACCAAACTCCGATTGGGATCCAGCAATCCCGCACTAACAAAGTTATTTAAATCTCGTGGAATAACGAGCTTTTGGAACTTACGACGCTTCACATATCCATCTTGTGGCTTCTGCTAGTATCCCAGTCCTTCAAATTCACGTCTTCTCTCTGCGGCAATTGGTTCGGCGATTCCTTGGCCATTCCACCCGAGAGGTGCTCCCTTCTCGTATCCCCATCTCTGTCATAGATTCTCGACCATCAAAAAGGATTTGCCAAAAGTGGCCAAATGACTGGCACGCTCGAGAATCGGAATAAAATTGACCAGTTCAAAATGGTCAACACGATAGAGCACATCAAAAGGTTTGGAATCAAAATGGACAGTATGGAGCGACACTGAAGAGACTGCATCAACCCTCTCCTTTTCAAGGTTTTCCGCCATCACAACAACAATGTCGTTGTTCTAGCAGAACTTAATCATACGGTGAAGGGTTGAGGGGATAACCTGATGCTTGTGGAGCCAAGGGCACTCAAGCAGAAGATTGAAAGACGGCTCGAGGTCAACAACATAGAATTTGACCTTGAAAATAGCAGGACCAATGGTTAAGGGAATGATCAAGATCCCCAAGGCATCATGGTGCGTGTTGTTGAATGCCGTCATTCCTTTCACTGCTGGAGTAATGTCCTCTGACTTAAAGCCAATCTGACTTGCAGTTCGTAAGGGGTAGACGTTCAAACCGGTGCCATTATTGACCAAAGTGAGAGGAATGCGGAAATTTTGGTATTGCACCTTGATGAATAGGGGCTGGTTATGATTAGTCCCTGTTGGAGGAAACTCTGAACTAGAGAAGGAAATGACCTCTGGCGCGGCTATCATTCCTACCATGTTCTCTAAGGTCGATGGTTGTATGGTTGAGGAAACATGGGCGGCTTGAAAAACCCAGAGAAATGCCTCTTTATGTTCGGCCGAAGTATGGATTAAGTCCCAGATGGAGATGTCTGCTTTGACCTTTTTTAGCTGGGCAGTGAAGTCAGCTACAGGTGGGTCAACTTTGACGGTGGGGTTAGCTCTTGTGACTGTCTCTTCAGGGATTGGACTGGGAATATAGCTTTTTGCTTGGGAGGATGAAGTCACTGGTTGATTGGTTTTGTTTGCTGGGACCGGGGCCATGTATACCCTTCCGGATCGCGTTACCTTAGCACACATTTCTGTGGTATAACTATAAGGCATGCGGTGAGTATCCTGTGTCAAGTTGATGACCATAGGAGCATTGGCCTTCAATTCCACTGGGATTGAAACTGGCAGAGTAGGTATTAGCGCTTGGTGAGTTAGGTCGCGCATCGGTTTGGCTAGTAGGCTAATTGTTGGTGGGGTGGATTGCATGGTAGGTCTGGTAGCCATACGCCTCGGTCAGGCAGTTAACTGGATCATATTGACTACAGAGTTAGAAGCTTCAATGAAAGATTGACTCAGCTGATAAGAGAATGATTCTGAAACATCATGGATGAGGAGAGAAGGATCAAAAGGTTCAACCTCATCCGAAGAAAGGAAACAAACTCTCGTGGTTCCGGGCACATGCTCAGGCAAAGGCCGGTTGACTATCTTGCTAGATGTGGATGCAGATGAATGAGATGTTTGTGCAGCGGGCCTGGACTCTGCCTCCTGTGTGTTAATACTGATGACCTTTCGGTCAATCAAGTTCTAAATAGCATTCTGGAGTGTATAGCAGTTATTTGTAGAATGCCCCGCAACTCTATGGTAACTGCAATATAAATCCACCTTAAACCATGATGGAAGTGGGTTTGGAGGTGGGCGGATTTCTAGAAGCTTCAGTAGTGACGCTACCTTAGGAAATATGACACTTAGTGGCTCAACCAGAGGAGTGTAATCTCTCTCGGGTCGTCGGAGCCACCTTGATCCTGGGTAGCGCCCTTGCCTTGCCGGTGCGGGCTGGTATACTGGCTCGGTGGTGGTGGTGATTTGTGCAGTGCGTGGTGCTTTAGGTGTAGGGGAGTAAACAACCTGATTCCGAGCTGGCGAGCTCACCACGTTTGCTGGCATAACAGGAGCTCCCACGTATGCCACAACATTCCTAGCAGAATCCTTCTTCCGACTATAGCCAGTGTTGGATCCGTTGTTGCCACCGTTGTTGTTGCTGGTTCCGCCTGAAGCCATAGTCTGCTTTCCAAATGCTGCTAATGCAGGAAAGCATTCGTTATTTAGTGAGCTCGCAACACAGGTGCCAGTTTTGATCAGGGATGCAAAGGTAGTAACAGGCAGGATGCTTAGCAGAGCCCTAGTGGCTTGCTGTGCCCCTCGAATTATTATTTTGATAGACTTTTCGTCAGAAGGTCTATCGCGCACTTGTGAAGTGAGGGCTCGCCAGCGCCCGACGTACTCCTCGAACGGCTCGTGGGGCTTCTACTTGATGGCGACCAGGTCCTCACGCTTTGGGACCATGTTAAGGTTAAAAGAGTACAACTCTAGAAAAGCTTGGCTCAAATCATTTCAGGTCTTTATGGTAGACATATCCAGCGATGTGAACCATTTTAGAGCTGGACCTGTAAGACTTTTCTGGAAAAGGCGAATGAGAAGTCTCTTGTCGGCCTGTAGCTGAGCGAGATCGCTACAGTACGCCCGAAGGTGTGAAATTGGGCAGCCTTTCCCATTATATTTCTCGAATTCCGAGATATGGAAGTTCGGAGGGAATATTGCCTCTAGGAAATAGCAGAGGTCCCGGAAGGAGAAAGACTGGAGGTCCCTGCCCTGCACTTGTCGTAGAGCTTTCTCTAGGTCATTCAACCTGGCGAAAAGTGCATTGGGAGTTGCTGCTGACATTGAGTGTGCAACTAGGGCGGATCTCGCGTATGCTGTGTCTATGGCACCCGTGTGCTCCTCCAGATCTATCATCTCACCACCTGGTGTCGTGGCATGATGACCAGCGTACCCGTGCACGTGCGCTATTTGTGGTGGTGTGCATGCTGAAGCTTGTACCTGATGCAAGGGTATAGAATTGTTATGCTGTGTGGGGCGTGTTGTTGTGTGTGGGAGCAACAGCTACTGAACCGGTATGGTCGGGTTCATTGGCCGGTGTACTCCCGCCAGCCCAAAAGGTGGACCACCAGTAGAGAGAGGAACATGTTATGCATGCTGTGGTAGTGATGCTATTGGCAGAGTAGCAACGGCCGTCGTCGGGATAGCGGGAAGCTGTGGCGACGGCTGCAGTGGTGGTGTGACTGGTGCAATGTGAAGTGTCTGAGCAGGCGGAGTAGGATCCCCGTGAACGGGACAAGTAGGCATAGTCAGAGTGGGATCCAAAGAGAAGGCCATGTTTTGCAATTTCTGCGCAAGGGCCAGAAGTTGCTGAGATTGCTCGGTGATAGAACCATCAGTAGCAGTACCGATGGCTGGAAGAACAAGCAGTAGGGATGTCATAGGGGGCTGGAAGTTCAAAGATGCTGCAGGTCAAATTCCTATCGATGAGACAATCGCAGCCAACTGAGTGTCGAGTGGAAGGGGGTCAACTGAAGAACAAGGCATCATCAGATCAGATGCCCTGGTGGTAGTCATGGTAACCGCTCAGCTATAAGCTCCAGACCACTAAGGGTCTACCAGTGTCCCAAAACCGGCGAACAAGGAACTCTAGGTGCCTGAAAATGGCTATCATGGAGTGAAGATGGAATGACTGATGTCAAAGTAAAGGAGGGAGGAGGGGCAGAAACAGGAATCCCCTCCAGAGCAGCTGGTGTAAAGGTCTCAGACGCTCGCTGGGCCATAACAGTCCGCGAACGGGTAAGGATGGGGTTGCGATTGCAAGTGAGAGGATGACGCCTACGAGGAGCTATCGTCGGAAGTGACGAATAGCTCGAGAAAAGACAGTCGAGAACAGTGCCTCAAGACTGAGGTCACAGAAAGGAACTCCCAGGCTCAGACCTAGGAACTCACACACAGAACACTATACCTGACAAAGGAAAAGAACCTAATGTGTTAGTGAAGAAGTGAAGACAAGACAACAAAAGAAGTAAGTTAGCTATGCAATTGTTTGTTAGGGTGGCATGAATGGCACACATGCACATGAATGCTACTAACATGCTCTCTCTCACCATGCATGTCCCACATGGAGCGGGCCATACGGGACACACTCATGGGTTTGGGTTTTGACTCTGGCCAGAAAAGTAGGTTCCCATTCTAAATCCTGGCCAAAGCGCAGGCAGTGAACGAGTGGTGCGTTGGTGGCCTCGTCTCCTGCAGTAGCATGGAGCTGTACCCTCTACTAGCACCGACACGACCCCAGACAA